>VXBX01004327.1:0-11711 GCA_013400415.1 Scytalopus superciliaris | reverse complement strand
TCCTGAAGTTGGTTTGCTTTCAGATGAATAGTTGTAAAAACCATTGCAACCTTTTTTGCCCTTTGATACTCAAATTTTAAAAACTGCTTGATGAAGAAATAAAAAAGCTTGAAAATTTTACTTTTATTGTGTTGTGCCCTGGAATAAACCCTTAGTACTCTCTCTGAACCTCCACTTTTACAAATGTTGTATGTGACTTCAGTTGGATAGCATTCCTTGAGACTCAATTCAGCTGTTATTCAAAACTTACAATATAATGTTAAAAGACCTTAATATCTCTGTCATATACTGCTTGTATATACAGGACTTTGTTGCAGCCTTCTGCAACCTGCTTTATGTTGCAAAAAATGCAGTACTTCTGATTTTTCTGGTTTATTATCTAGTTCAAGTCTGGCCTGTAGAGGAGACTTTGTGTCCGGTCTCTGTTGTACAAGTACATGATTGAGTTTGAAGATTCAGAATAAAATTGTCAGCTTTACTTGGGGTTTTTTTGAGACAAAATTTAACATTCCTATTTAGTTGATTTTATGTTTTCTAATGAGCTAGCTAGGCAAAATGTTGCATCTTGTTTTTATGACAGATTGTCAAAGATAATTACACTTTTTGTTTTTTTCTAAATAGCCTAACAGGGATATTCCATATTATATGGAATTTTAGGAAGTTGAATTAAAAAAATTGACATCAGGAAGTAGCTATTTTGAACTGAGGTGCCTAGAAAACACAGCTTTCAGTTGTGGCTTCAGTTTGGAATCTTATGGTAGCTTTATTACCAACAATATATCACATCCAACTGTGCCTCTGCCCTGAGAAGGGAAGCACAGCAGTGTTCGTGAGTCTAAATGCTTGTCACACACTGCTGTACCTACATTTTCTCACAAATACTTGAACTACATTTAAGGATGGCAGTTAGCAGTGCATGGGCTCCTAGTCTAGCTGCGTGCTTGCACATTCTACCCAATGCTGAATTCTGTGTTACTGAGTTGTACTGACTGTGTGAGGCAGAGTGTTGAAAACCTCTCTGCTCTGTGCTGCAGTTGTGTTGTATCTCTCCAGGGCAGGTAACTGTGTCCATAAATAAGACCACACTTTCTAGCCTATTGTTATAGTGTTGATTCTGAATTAATTGTAATGAAACTATCTGAAATCCAGTATCACTGGGGAGCAGCATTAAAGTGTAATACATAGCCAGATACAGTTAATGAGTAAAACAAATCTGTGCATTGAAAACAGTATTCATGTTAAAGTTTCCGTGTAGGGAGGGATATGTGCAGTATGTTTGCAGCGGCCTCCAAAGTTCTTCTATCTTACTTTTGAAACTTAACAGAACTGTGGAAATACTGTCCTGTGTGTAGGGCTTTATGTAGCAGGCTTTCTGCTTAATGTGGATCTTTGAAATGTTCAGTGTGCTGGTGGCAATAAAATGTAATATGAAATACATTCATTTTATGATCCTTTTATAAATGAGATGCTCATACTAGGGATTTGTACAAGCTATATGCTTATCCCATATAGCTTTAACTTCCTCTGCAAGTTATTTTTTTAATTAAAATAGAAAGTTTCCAAGGGTGGACCTAATACATGTGAAACTGAAAATGAAAGCTCTGATACTTGTTTACTTTATAAAAACAAAAGCATTCTGGGATAGAGTAAAGCATCTGCAGTTCAGGACTGAAGTTTCTCTTGAGCTGTTTTAAATAAAATGCACAAATGTCCTGTGTTCCACTGCTGTCTGAATCATACTCATTCCTAATAATGATTGTTGTTGTTAATCAGGTGGTGGTGGCAGTGACAATGAGGAAGCAGAGGAATTAAAACAAAATATTTGTAATCTGACACTTTCCTTTATTTCAGATTGCTTATTTCAGATGGATGGGCACTTGGGCATATTGTTTTTTTAGGGAGGCATGCTGAGCCATGTAGAAAAATCCTACTTGGCATAAGGATGTGCTTTCAGTTGAGTATGTTTTTGGCAGTTGGCTTTGCTATTATTATTTTGTATTTCCAAGTGAAAGTTTAATGATAATGTCAGCTTTCCAGAGAATTGCTCCATTAAACTTCAGACTTACTTTGTAGAGGGTGAACTGTGGACAGAAGATGAATGTTTGAGGATTGCTTTGATGAGCTTACACGAGTGGGCCACAAAAGCCTAGTGTATAGTATTGCAGAACAAACACAATGTTTATCTTTTGGGCTGTGTGGGAGAGCAGTTTAAAAATCTGAAAGCACACTTGTGTGCTAATAGGTTTTTTTTCTTTGAAGCTTCACTGAGCCCTGCTCTGTCAGCTGAGGTGGTGCTGGAGGGTGCGTACTGCACTAATAGTTAATAATCCTGTCTCTACCTTTGAGGATCCTTTAGTGTGGGTGAATTTTGTGGCAATTCTTAACCAATTTTTTCTTGGTTGCTGGTTCATGGCTTTGAGTCTTTCTTGCAGTTCAGCTTTGACTTTACTAATTGAAAAGTTTGTATGGGCCCAGACATTCTTACTGGGTACCTGAAAGATGGTCTGAGTAGTTGTAGGTTTTATATGACTAAAGAAAAGCTGGTATCAGTGGTCTTCAGTGGTAAATCAAAACTTCTAACCCTGAATGCTGACAGTCAATTTCTGATGAAATAAGAAGTATAAATGGGCAGATGGTTATAAAGAAGGATATGACATAATGCACTTGTGAAGTACTAAATATTTATTACATTACTGATGACTGTCATATTAAGCATTTAAACCAAGTCCCAAATAAAGCCAAACTTGAATTTTAAGTGCATCACTGTAGCTCTGTTTCTTAAATTCCCTTTGTAAGGTAATCTAATATGAGAAAAAGATCTTTGTCTCCTCTGCCAGAAGTATACATATATCTCTAAAATCCCATGCTTCAGATAATTATCTTACACATATATTTGTTGGGCATCCTACTGAAAATACCTTTGGTGCTTGTCTTATAACCAGTGCTGCACTTTTCTCAATGAGAAAGTGAATGTGCTGGTTCGTCATCATAACTTAGTTTGTAGCTGCTACTTCTAGACAACAGTAATTTCATTTTATGTGCTTGTGGGTTAGGATGAATGAACAAGCTTTATTACAAGCCACTTTAATTTGATACCTACCTATGGTAATAAAGCAAGATACTTGTGTGCTGCTGTTAATACTTTTGAAAAAAGTGTTTTAGAGATTTTTCAGTTTCAGCTGATTAATTTTTTGTAGTGATTTGAACTCCCTTGTATGTCCACAAGACTCATGTTCCATGATTGTCTGTGCATACTACTTTTTATAAGTTCCACATTTTTCACTTTTTTCTGCTTCTCTGATTCTTTTGAATCAATAAAAAGAAAATAGTGGTAAATTTAGATACTCTTATTTTGTTTAACAATAGTGTATGACAGTTTAAGTTACTATTGTAACTCCTTCCCAGCCAAACCCCATACAGTTACCTTGGGGAAGAGATCTCAGAATGCAGTTGTGAACTTTAATTACTCTTATTTATACTGCTGATTAGAGAGGACAGGAAAATATTAACTCTTATTTCTGGAAAACTTTCCTCTATTCCTCTTCAAAAAGGTTTTTATCAGCAGTAAGAAATAGTTCATTGTTCTGCCAATCATATATATGGTTGGCATGATCTAGAGTTTGTTACTCATTTTAAAATATTACTACTTATTTTCAGTGTATTTTGTAGTCTTGAAGTCCTGCATGAGATTAGAGACAGATTTGTTCCAACTACCATGTAAGTAAATATACCATAATGTCTGAATAATGCAGTAGTCAGAGATGGGTAAATGTCAGTGTAGATTTGGGGTTGTTCCACAGTATGGTTTATTTTGACCTGTTGGTCATATCTTTTGGTCTTTTTGTACTGCCTTAGATATAGAAAGACTTGCAGTATTCAAAGTGGTGTGTTGGTGTAATCGACAACAGTGATGGCATTTTAAGAATTTTTGCTAAACAGTCACTCCATGCAATCCTGGTGGGAGGAGAATATTTATTATAGAGGGCAAGCATAGGAATACTAAAAAGTGCTATGATTATATCAAAAATAGCTGTTTAATTTCAAAAATAAGTACAAGGAGTTACAAGTAGCCAAAGCATTTTCTGGTGGGAGATACGAGTTTAGAGAACTCAGGCCAGTGGTCAAAGTGGGATGCAGAGAGCTGGTGTGTGGAACTGTGTGTGCTGAACACTGGTTTTAGTGAGCAGAGAGATGCCAGAGTTCTTCATGGCCCACAAAATCTGTGGCAGGTTGGGAGTAATCTGCTGGAAGTCAGTGTCCCAACAGGAATCTGAACATAATGAAGGCATCTATAAAGAAACCAGGGTGTGTCCTTAAGACCTAGTGCTTTGTGTCAAATACTGCTCCTCTTTCATGAACCTGGACTTAATAGGCCCACATACATCTCACTGGGTAAAAATTAATTAATTTTGTTAGTTTCATTTAAGATTGTTTCACAGACAGGAGGAATGATACCAGCTGACCCAATAGTTCTTACTCTTACATCATCCCTCAAGTACTGTATAAATGCTTCATTCTGTTTCTAATTTCTCTTGCACAGTATATCTTGATGAAATCAGACTATTCCTTTTCATATACTAGGATGTTTAGCTTAAGTGTAATACCTTACATATATAATTGTGTTTTCCTAGATACATGCAATGTTATTTTTGTATTTTTATGGCAGAGTGCCCATGATTTTTGAAACTGTTATTCACAGGTGCTTGTGCATGGGAGAATATATTGTCTGGGAGGGAATGGTTAATCTGAAACTTGAATGCAAAGGCTTTCTGATCACATTTGCTTCACATGGAACACAGTGTCCTTCCTCAAATCACTGGTGACAGGTGACTCTCTCGTAAAGTGATGCTTCTCCTGTGTTATGCTTTCACACTGCTATGTGAATGCATCTGCAATTTATGAGTTGGTTTTTAAGCAAGTACTGAAGATACCCATGTTTTGTTATCCAGAGGGGTGTGAGCTAACTGCTGCATTTTTACTCTGACAGTATGTAATTTGTAGTTAATATCAGGAGCTATGTTTCTAAATAGGTACACATTATTATAAATTAAAAACTGAAATACATTATTATTAGTGAGATATGAATGCAGCAAAGTTTTACACTGAATACACTGAAGATTATAAGAAAAAATGGTATATTTTTGGTACACTTGCTGTCTTGTGTTGGCATCCTTGCTTTATCATCACAGACCTATTTACTTATTATGGGAAAAACATAATTATTGCTTGCTAACTACCTAGACGGGTTTTTTCATACTTTTTTCAAATTGTCTCACTGAATACTCCCCTTCTCATCAGTTAAGATTCCTGCACTTATTTTTTCTTTAATAATACAGATTTTAAGGAAGAAAAATAGGAGTTACTGAAGTTATACCCATGTTTAGCAGTATTTTTCAACTGCAGAAGTTTTGAATGCCTTTTCCTGTAATTTAGTTTGTCAGTGCTAGCTTGTTGTTATCTTACAAAAATAAACATTTGTAATAGTAGCTGCCATTGTTAAAGTGGGTGTAGTTACTGTATGCTTGGCCTGTGGGTAGATTAGCTGACAGATACCAGCGAAAGGTCTCCTTGTTGTGCAGGCAGACAGGGCTCTCCCCGTGCAGCACAGAGCACTCTCCGCACCTGGGGAAGCACCGCGTGTGAGAGCATTGAGGAACTGAAGAGCCTGAGTCTGCATTTTCGTGCTGTGAGACAGTTCACCTTTGGCTTTTTGCTGCCAGAAAACATGCTGTTCAATATGGATGTGCCACAAGTGGGTGAAGGGTTGCTACAGGGGTGTAGTTCCACACCCAGCAGTTACTCAGGATAGGCTTGCAATGAATATTTTACTTTATTTCTGCACCCTAGGAAAGCTTTTTATACCAGAGTCAGAAATATACGTGGAAACGTGTAGTCCACTTTGGCTTCTGAGCAAAATTCAGTATCTTTGTGAACCTTCACAGGACAAGAACATCTTGAATGAGTCTTTGTCAGTGAGCAGATACATCTCCTTAGCAAGTAGTCCCTTTTTAGCATACCTTATTGTTCCTATATCATACCATATTAATTATACTAATTCCCAGGATGTAACTTGGATTGATAAGTATATGGACAAGAAATAGGAAAAGAAAAAAACAAAACAAGAAAAGCCAAAGCAAAACCAAACTGGGATTATTAGGCTATTAGAGTCCAGATTCATGTCTCCTACATGCTACTTCAGTGCAACTAGGAGGTGACCATAATAGTTGGTTATAGTTGTCAGTAGTGTATGCTAAGAAACAAATATAACCCTGGAGAGAAAAAATGTTTATCATGAAAATATGTCAGTCAAGTCTTTCTACAGAAAAGAGCAAACCTGTTAAACATCTTTCTCCCTCTCTGGTTTCCTGTAAGGCCAGTGATTTTTGGATTTTACAGCTTTTTGAATTTAGCTTTAAATCATTTAAAGACTTAGTGGTTTTGAATGGAGTCAGTTTATTTCCGCATTTGCCTTATGTATAATTTACTGACTAACTAGTCATTAAGACTGAAAATTTGTAGAATATGTTACGTTTCTTTGCTAGGAATAATGTACTTACAAGCTTTTAATTTTTTAATTTCTTTCTTTGGTCACGTATGATATTTGCTGAGAGAGGTTTAAATTTTTCTTTCCAGCAGCAATCTTGCAACTTTCGGTATCTGCTGATAATTCTGCCATTTTGAACAGTGTCAGAATGTTCTACGTTCCCTTTCTTGTTTATAACCATTTCAGAAATCATTTAGTAGGTTGTAACTTTTGAACTTCAAGTTACTTGTTTATATGCTGTTTTATTTCCACCATTCTAGTTGGAGGTGGAGAACGTGGTATGCAAGTTTATCTGCTTATCCCTGTTATCTGAAGCTGACTCAAAGCATAATTTTTTTACCTTAAATACCTGATGTTCTTCTCTGCTGAAGACAGATGAGTTAAATTGGCTGAGAAACTCTTTATCCCATGCATTATGAGCAGAGATATTTTACTCTGCTCTAAGCAATTTAGTCTTTAAAAGTAGGACAGACATTTGAAACAGTATGAGTGTTCTCATACACTTGATAAATGGACATATAAGAATAATCTCCAATGAGAACTTTGGTATTGGACTTCTATTTTGGATTTTATCCTACTTTTAATCCCATCTTTCTTTTAATGGCTTCAGACTTTTACATCGCCAAGGACCGTATATGTTCTGATGCAGTCTTTTCTATGTCTTGGCCAATTGTACTTCACTTAATACTCCTGTTTTGGGGTGGGACAGGCTTGAAGAATCTGAAGTGAAAGATCAGTTTGGTGCCTGAGAGATTAAACTTCATTCAACAAGTGAAGAATCTGATTCTGTTAACAGGGCAGTTGACTTATGTGATAAATAACAAGACTTGGTCTTACACTTCTGCACAACGTAGAGGAGGGCTCTGGTGGGCTAACCTGAGGGAAAAGAATCCCCCTCTAAAACCTGTGCTTGAGACCCAATAACCTGTTGCAGATGATAATCACATAGTTGACTGTCAGCGAGCACTCATGTTCTGGTATGTTTAATGACATTGCTGCTATTCTTGGAAGAAAGGGCCATTAGTATGTTGCACCCTGATGAGGGCAGGACTTGCATATTCTCTTCAGCTGATGTAGCATGAACTGGGCACACTAGGTTTGTCATACAGTAATAAATCTATGAACCGTGGTATAATCTGTATTATCACACTTCAGATATATTAGTCAAAACATAAAATTAGAAATTAAGCTACACAATTATTACTAGCTTTGGGTATCGTAGCAATATAAGTAATCTACCTCCTGTAATTTCTAAAAATTCTGTTCAGTAATGTCATAAACTTTTAGGGTTTTAGAGATAAAATACCAGATTCTCTGGAAAGTGTCTAGTATGAAAGTGAAGAATCTGAGCGATCATGTAATGTAACTCCTATTTTTGCATATTGAAAACACCAGAGTATGTGTATACCTTGATGCGTGTAAATTGCTGCTGGGAGACTAAATAATGACTGAAAGGATTAGAGGCCCACAGGAGCTTTTTGTGTTATACTTCTGTCAGATGTCTGATAGCTTTCTTAGGAGAGAGAAGCCCATTTTGTTAGCTCTTTAACAAGCATCTGTTGCGAACAGAGGCTGTTGTTTCTTGACTTCCTTTGTAGGAGGACTCATTTTCAGTGGCTATTGAGGGATGTATCTTGAAGGATAGCTAGGTGGTTCCAGAGCAAGCAATCCCTCAAATGTTTTACATAGCTGAGAAGTAAGTGGATTTGGCTTCATAGGACCTAGAACATCCATGCAGGAAATTTACTTCTCTACCTTTTGAAATCCATCCTGGAGATTTGAGCCTTCATTGCTGAGTCTTGTAGGAAGGATGATCCTTCTTGACCAGGGCCTGTGAGGTTCCACTGAAGGGGATGGCTCGGCGGGTGGTGTTAAAGCTTTGGTTGTGAATATTATCCTGTTAGCAGTGAGATAATCTCTTTGACAGTTGCACCTTTTGACATCCCATTCTTCAAGGGAGTACTCTATCAGAATTATAGAACTTAATTTCACACTTTTGTAACTTCGAGCTAAAGTCTCTGTACCTGTTTTAGGGAGCCAGATACATTAGTCTCTAGGAAGTAGCGTGTTCAGTGCTGTTGTTAAATGGTAGTTGCTGCCATTTAGTACCAGGTCGAGATGGTTCCCTGTAAGATTTTCATTTTAACCTGACCGTTTGCTGTGTTAGGATGAACACGAGTAGATAGATGGTAAATGCCAGCAGTAGGGAATCAGCAGGAGAAGGATAGAACAGACCATGCCTTGTCCAGCTCAGTCTGAGGGTTTTTTTGATCTTGATATCACTAGAAGTACTTAATGGCAGAAGAGGAACTGTGAGCGCTACTGGAACTGTAGTGGCAAGAAGTTATCTAAAAAACTGATAGCTGACCTCCTCAATTCAGAGAATGGCTAACTCTTTTGTCCCAGCTCCCCACACTGAGCACTGCTCCTGGCTGGTCAACTAGCCCAGTGTTCTTGGGATCTGTTGAGGCTTGGGTTGCGTTTAGGCAGGGTGTCCATATTCTTAATTCTTGCTGAAGATCCTCTAAATGGCACCTTTACATCCCATCTGAACTCATTTCCAGTATTGTTACTATATGGCATTTGCACTGAACAGAATATATGATTTCTCCCATATTTGTTCTTTCTTACTCAATGCCTGTTGTGAAATGTATTGATTGTTCTGATATAGCTGCTGTATGACCATCTCTGTTCATTAATGTTCCCTTTGGTTGCCCAGGCTTTGGCCACTGCTGATATGCAAGTTACCTTTGCTTACTTGCTTTAGGCAAATGTTTAAAAAAAAATCATTAAAAGGGCAACTAACAACTTTTCTCCTTGCTGTGACTGGGTAATTGTTGGTGTAGCAGACAGAGCTTCCCTTGCTTGTGAATTGACTGCTATTTCAGAACTTGCTTTTTTTCCTCTTTTCCTGATGGCAATAAAATCTGGTCCAGCCTGGCTATGGGATAAAGCTTTTTTTGCCCAAATAAGATAGCAGAGAAGCCAAGACATCTAACTTGTTGAGAAGTGTGCAAAAAGGAATTGCAGCTACAGTGCAGCTTCTGTATAATGCTGTATACCCTTTGTAAGAAAAATACTTGCAGAGAATTAGTATTGAATTCACTGAGCTATCAGAAGTAAAGATTGCTTGTGTATTTCATCATCATTTGCTAAAATAGCATGAGTATTACATACCTTGTTTTAAAATACTGGGTCAGTGATCCAGAGAAAACAAGTTGTTAACAATCAATTTAATTGCTGTTTGTAAGTCTTCAAAATTAAGACACAGAAACAAAGGGCATTTTGCCTTCTCTGTTGCACAGGATGTTGCAGTAGATTGTTTCCATGCAGTACACTAATCTTATTGTATTTAGTTTTATAGTTCATGAAGCAAATAATCCAAAGTGAATAATGCAATTATTAATGTGCAGACCACTGAGCTTATGCATTAAAAACCACATCACTATTGAGCTTGCTCAGTACTTTAGAACTACAGTTTGGATCCATTTCTTTGAAACTTCTTGACAGGAGCTGATGTCTGTTTAAAACTACTAATACAAAGAATTCAGAAGATTCTTAGTGTTGCCTAATGGGGACAAGGTTTAAAGGTTGAAATTTATCAGAAATTAAAACTCTTTTTGCCTGATTCATGAGAAGCTGAAACATTTACAAGCAAAATCCTTGCTTCCTAATGAAGCAGAGGGGGGGGCTGTTGAGAATATTCAGGCTCTCTGCCCCAAGCTAGCTTGGTCTCAGGCTTGTTCTTCGCCTGCTCACTTAAGCACATGGTTACCTTGACTCATGAATTGGTGCTGCTGTATGAAGATCAGATTTCTCTGTACCCTGCAGGATCAAGTCTGTGGTGGAGTATGCTCTTGATTTCTTACTTTTGTGTTGTGCTGAGGTACAGTGATATGGAGACTGGCAACCCAGCCCATTGCCATGTAGGAAAACTTCAGCTTGCCTGGAATGGGTGGGACAGTTTGCTACAGATTAACTAAAAAATAATATTTTTAAAAAATACTGACAAAACACCCCTTGCAGGCTCGAGATCACTCAGTGACGGGGTCCTGCAAATATGCAGGAGCTTAGTGCAGTCAAAGGAAAAATATTTTTTCCACAGACCCAGCAGATAAGGAGACTTAATGAGTATTTTAGCCAAGCCTTGAGTTAAAATACAAAGTTGTTTTGATCACTTCGGAAGTTGTGTTCTATAAATACATATATAGTACTTAAATTCAGCGTAACTGTGGTGTAGTAAGCAGAAGCTTTCAGACTCGGTTGGGCTCTCCCACCTGCGTGGAGAGAAAGCACAAGAGTTCTTTGTGCCGGCGAGAGTAGATCGGTTTAGCTGTCACATGAGAGGAAGATAGCTGCTTCTGCTTTTTAGAGAACAAGCAGAGATTGTGAGGCCTCCACTGTTGTATTACATTGTTCATGAATTCAAGTCCAAGGGCCTCTAAAAGACTTTTTTTATATCAGTTGAGAAGTTAATCATGGTTATATGAACAAATGAAATACTGTGTCATTCTTTCACTGCTGGGGTGGTGTTTTCTGTCTCGTATACAAAGTATTCGTACAACTGAGATGGTTCATGCCATGGAATAATTAATATAAAAAACAAAGTAATGATATTTTAATTTGCACCTATATTATTTTAAAGCTGTTCTTATCAAAGATTCTTTGTCTTTGAACAGATTTTTTCGACAGAGGAAAAAATGTACAGTTGACTGTTTTTACACCAGTGGTATCTTCAGTATTTGGAACTTTCAGGCACATTCTTCATTTGAACTTTACTTGCTGCTATAATATCTTTGTATTTCAAGAATTATCACTAGTTTTTGGCTGTGTTCTCAGAAAGCAATAGTATGCAATTTAATGCTGGAACAAAAATTACTCTTATGTCACTTGCATTAGTTTTAGAATTAACCAAGCATTAATGCTTAACCTCTGAAAAAAACATTCTTAGTTGGATTGTGCTTCTATTTATAAACATTTTTAAGTCTTTAATCACTGGACACAGTTCTGCCTATCTAAAATCAGTTATTAACAGTAGGTTTCGATGTAAGTTGCTTGAAAGAAAATATATTTTGTTTACAGTACCCGTTTGCTTATTACGTTTCAGTGCTGGACAGGAAGAATTATTTCCTGCCTCAGAATCCTTTGTTTCCTTTGTCTCTACAAT
>VXBX01004326.1:644434-657986 GCA_013400415.1 Scytalopus superciliaris | reverse complement strand
CAGGACACGACTTTTTGGCAACCCAATAGCCAACAAGGCTCCAGTTGGACTGGGATTTTAAATTCTGCCATAGGTGTTTTGATGCAGCATTCGGTGTGCAATGGCACTTAAAAACCTATATAACCATCTTCTTCATATTGCTGTTTAAAGCACACACAAACACAGGCACACATCTACACCTACTCTAGACAGTAGAATACTGCAAAATCTTTCTGTCTACTAGACTAAATGTAAAGACTCATTCCAGAAGTTAGAGGTTTACCCAAGTTTCACTACTTAATCTGAAACACTCACAGTCTAATATTTAAAAAGAGGGTAAAATACCTCTGTAAGTCTCAGTGAGACAGCAAAAGATTACAAAACTCCAACCTTTTATATAATACAGGGATTTTCTCTACAGTCTCAGGTATAGAACTGATTTCCAGGGTTTGTTTGTTTAAGGAAAATCTTGGGGAAAACTTTCATTTGTTTGACAGTGTGGTAAACCACAACCACGCTTTTTGAAAATTATTTTGAAAACCTGCATTAGTAACTTGCATGTTACCAAATCCAGATAATCAGAAACAACATCTAGTAGTTTTGATAAATCCCCCAGCCAGTTTAAAATAAAATGGCTCAATTGATACAATTTGCTGTTTGATTTTTTTTTTTCTAAAACATAAGCTATCCCACAGAAAACTGAGAAGGCATAAAGCCCTCTAAGAAGAGAATCAGATGGCAACTCTAAGTTAGAATATCTGCAGTGAGCCTAAACCTCTGAAATCATAACACTTCCCTGTAGTACATGAAATACAAACACACACATTTAAAGATACCATCTTTCCAAAGCATTATTTGAAAAATCTGCTGTCATCAAGCTATCACTGAGGTGTCTTGGCAGCTTGTGTCTCACTAACAAACAACAGCATTTAAGTTCCACACATACCAAAACTTAAAAATAAGGGTTTTCTTACAGTCCAGTTATGTGAAAAGTTTGCTTTTAGTATTTTATTCCATACCATTTCCTGAAATTTTTTTTGTTTCTTAGGCAGTATTTTAATCCAATAAAAAGCACAGCCAGCTGTCCAATGTCAATGGACTTCTCCTACAGGTAAAGCAAGCAGGTGCAACCCATAGCAGCAGTTCTATTGGTATGCAACAACTCTAAATACATGGAAATTATATGTTATGGGTGCTCAACTTAAAGAACTACTAAACTCACAATGCCATTTCTTCTTAGCAGATCACTCTGGAGAAAAACTCTCTGAATTCCTCCTTACCAAACACATCATTATCATAATGAATTCATGTCCTAAAGACATTGCATTAAAGGAGCAGCTTGCGCTGAATTCACAGCTTTTACACAATACTAATCCACTCGTAAGACTCAGTCTTATGTTCAAAACATTCATTTTAAATGATGCCTCAAGGAGAGGTGTTACTCTGGGCTCAAACCACTGCTTCTCCCATTTCCACCTTCTCCTCAAGACCTCTCCTGAGATGTCCTGTGCCTCAGGGTCACCTGCTCAGATGCAGCTTACCAAATGTCATAAAGCATCCCAGGTACATTTCCAGTGTCTGAAATGAACTCTTTAGCCCTTCCCAGGCACAGTTTGATAGAGGTAACAGCTAAAACATCATACAAGCAATGCCTTATGACACAAGTATCTCAAAGTCCTACAAAAGAAATACAAGCTCACAGTGCCACATGATAAAGTGCATGCATCACAGGTTGAACCTGTAGTATGAAACCACACATTTGCACACCTAAATCATTGTACTTAGTAAACATCCTTCCCGGTCTCAGACTATGTCTGACATATATGGCTGTGACGTGCTTGAACCAGGCTGCCAAAACTTGGGGGGTTTCAGAAAGCAGGTCACCATCCTCTGCGTTCTGCTGCCTCAGCAGCACCGGTGCAGCTCACAGCCCAGGCCACAGGGATTTACACTGGCTGAGTAAAAATATTGCCCAGAACAGCCTGCTCGCTATGAGATTTACACGTCAATGAGCACAAAAATCCATAGAGAGAAATTCCAGGCATTCCTCCGCACCTCCATGTGAGATGACATGCTCTTTCAAATCTTTTGCTGGGCAACTGTGCATCCTCAGATTTTCCTACCGGGTTCACTTCCACCCACCTCTCTGGTTCAGCAGCCGCTGCAGGGCATCTACAAAGCAGTGCATGCTGCACTGCCATCAGCGCACTGATGACACCCAGCTCTATCTCCTTCCCTCCTGACCCAGACACGGCTGCTGGCAACCTCAAACAATGTCTGGCAGAAATTGGTTTCTGGAAGAAGGCCAGCTGGCTGCTGCTCAACCTGGACAAGGCAGAAATAATGCTAATCAGCAGGGGGAAATGCTTTGAGGACCCGGTGAAATTCATAACTGCTCCATCAGTTGAGGGCATTTATCTGGCCAGCAGCCCAAGTGGTGTGCAATGCAAGCATGAGGTCGGGATTTAACTTCCTCACAAATTCACCAAGAAACTCACTATTTTTTAGATGCCTGCTTCACTTTGAAAGATCTCATCATCTTTCCTTTGAGTGTGGCTGTGAAAACTGCACCAGGAGCCTAGATAGATGGCCAAGAGTGCCACTTCTAGCCCTCTTCTGGATTGCTCACCAAAAGAAATTGCAAGCCTGTTCCCTGATGTTTGGAACATCCATCATTATATGGCATGTGATCATCTGGACAAATTATAGTCACTTCTAAAGGTGACATTCACTGATGCTTTAGATAAAACTTTACAGAAAGGCAGTTTACATCCTACCTCTGAAAAGCAGCAACTTGGTTATCTTAAAAATCAAGCAACATGACCGGATCTATTTTTCTCGGTCAAGTCCAAGGATTTTAGGTAAATGATAAGCTGCATGCACTGGGACAGATGATCTTATCTACTGAGACATTTCATGCTTCTCAATTCTATCCTTATAAAGGGACAAATAAGTCTGCATTAAAATTCCCAGCATTTTGCAAGGGGTAGTAACTCTGCCATGAAAATTTTGGAATCCTAGAAGCAAGAACAGATGCAACATCTAAGTCTGTTACCAGAAAATGAAGACCAGAACTGGCAGTATCTTATTTTATCTTTGAACTGCACTTCTGAAGTAGGATTTTAGGATATCTTCCAAAGCCATGTTGATTACCCAAGTGCTACTAGAAACTGTTCATTCTCTTTCACAGAATAAGTAAGATTGAGAAGGACCCCAGCAGGTCATCTGGCCCAACTCCCCCACTCAAGTAAGGTCATACTAGAGTACATTCAATAGGATTGTGTCCAGATGGCTCTTGAACATCTTCAGTGAGGGAGACTCCACAACCTCTCTGGGCAACCTATTCCATGCATAGTCTCCCCCACAGTAAGGAAGCTCTTTTCCACATTCAGTTGGAATGTCTTAAGCATCAGTTTCTGCCCATTTCCTCATGTCCTATTGTTTGGCACCATTGACAAAAGCCTGGCTCCATCTTCTTGGCACCCTCCCCTCAGATACTCAGACATTGATGAGGTCCCCTCTCAGCTGTCTCTTCTCCAGACTGAACAGGCCCAGCTTCCTCAGCCTTTCCTTGTAAGAGAGATGTTCCAGCTAATCATGTTTGTTGCCCTCCACCAGACCCACTCATAGTTCTAAAGGTCAGCCTGCATACTCTTTTGCCACCTAATACTGGGCTGGACTTCTACAGTGCTATTCCTGGCCTGGCCACTGACTTTAAGAGTATGGTATGTCTTGCCACTGTGCCACAATTTTGTACCAATAAAATGGGAATCATGATAATTACTTCCTTTTGAAGAACTTACCCATGTAAGTGCTGAGGAAACACAGAAGACATAAGAACAGCTGTAGCAGCCTCTCCACACCTATCTGGCATCAGCAGGTCAACCTTTACAGCCATGTTGACACCTTGGGCTCAGCTGATCTTCACAGTCAAGAATATCAGTGGCATGAAGCGGGCACACCACTATGTGGTTTGCTCACAAACTGCTTTTGTTTTGTAATGATACAAGCTAAATGTGGGGTTCACAGCAGAGGGTAATAAAAATCAAATATGCTGCATTCAAGCAGGAAGCAGGTTTCTTGCAGAAACTTGCAAAAACTCAGCATCTCCAAGATTCAGAAAGAGTTTAGAAGCCTCCTGAGCACCCAGTACTCAGGTTGAAATGTTACTGCGGATAAGTTGAAACATTTTCTGAAAGGGAGCTTTTGCAAGATTTACCCAGTGATCTGGAGTTAAACAAGGTGTGTGAGTAGGAGGATGCATTTCTCCATTCTCTCTTGTCCACTGGCTCAGTTGCCCCTTTATCACACACATCTTGTAACTCTTGTTATTAAAATAATGACACAGGTAAAGAAGCAAGAGTGGGACCAGGGCTTGGATTTACACTACAGAGGTACCTAACTCAACCTCTTCATTTAAGACACACTAAACCAGTCTTCCTTAATCTATTTCTAGACCACAGTAAAGGCAGTAGAACTGTAAGAAGAGGATCTTTCCTAAAGAGCAGTATTAATAGATGGTAAATCTGCTTAGGACAACACACTTCACGAGCACAAGGGAAGACAATGTAGCTTTATGAGCATGATTTGTTTTCTTTCTACAAGTATCTTCTGTTAAACAATCAGACCCATCAGTTTTCCCTGTGTTTCTTGTCCCCTTCAAATAGATATTTGACAACGCAGTTAGCCAATGTTAAATGGGGAGGCTGGATTTTGCCCAAATTTCCTCTGACCAGATCCTTAATACCAAGCAGAGGCACTGACATGGGTAAAAATCAGGTTAGACAAGGCTGAGCAGGTATCTCCAGCAGAGTATGTATAGGACAGCAGTTCTCCAGGGTGATAGACGATAGCTTCATTTAAAAAAAAAAAAAAAAGGGGAAAAACAAAAAATTAATTAAAAAAAAAAAAAAAAAAAAAAAAAGGAAGAAAAGAAAAACACACATAAGGTGGGAAAAAGCTGTGGAAACGAATTAATTTGGAATATGTAAAAAGGGATTATGCAAGAAAGCACAAACTTCCCTTCTCTGCCAAAAGAAGTGATTTACTATGTGTACATCTTTGCCTTGTTACAGTTTATTATGGAGTTGGGTAGCTAAAAGAGAAAGAATTCAAATAAGGAGAGGCTACAAAAAGGCTGGCTCCTACTGTGAGCACAGGGGTGAGGAGAACATGGTATAATACATGAAAAAAGCAGCTCATTGCAACACAGTGACTTGTTAAGCCTTCAAAGTCTGTCACCAGTGCTCCTCCAAGCAGTGTAACCGATTGCACAGCACATAGTAGGGGTTCAATGGTGTATATTTGTCTTCCTTTTTCTAAGAAGGAACACTATACAACCAAAATACAACAACCTTCCACATGCACCTACATGCTGTGAACACCAAAAAGCAAATCAAGTTGCTGAGCATGGTACATGGCTGTATAACAAGGGGTCATGGGATAGAAAAAGAACATTTTAGGCTGAACATCAAGGGGGGGAAAAGACTTTTGTTGAACTGGGAAAACACTACATGACTACGTTAAAAATTAGCTAGACAGAGCACAAGAAATTACTTTGTATACTACAACTCTGCACTGGCAGAGAGATGGAGCAGAACTAATTGGTCTCTGCAAACCCTAACTTCTTATGATCCTTCATAAAAATAGTCTACAACAGTTCCTAGATTTAACAAAGGCTTGCACTTAGAGGAGAAAATGAAACTGGGAAAGCAGAATATCTCCTGCAAGCCTATTTCCACTCAGAGCAGCACAGCGTGGGAGGTGCAGTCGTTCAAGCGCATTATGTTCTGACTTAAGTCAAGAGAATCATTTACAGTGAATAAACAGGAGTGATACCTTTTTAACATTTCTATCATCGTGACTTTCTTAGCACACCACAGCGTGGGGAAAAACAAAAATACTAATCTGTACATTTCCTTTTGAGAAGATAAAGTAGTCACTTCGCCTGTCTCATTTCACCACCTACACATTAACTCAGACCCAGTTTCACCAAATCCAAAAGAGGAGCTGATGTGTCAGGGATTATTGCATTCCTACACATTTCATAAAATGCAACAGCTGGGCAGGAGGGAAAGACTCAGGTTAATGTTTCCATTCAGTCAAAATTCAGTCCTAATTCACTCTTTCTGACAAAAACAGTCAAACTGGTAAGCTGGTGCATTCTGGCCAGTAGCTCCATGGTGATGTAGCTCTAGGCTGGCATCCACACCTCTTACCCATGGTACTGATCTGGGATGGCTTCAGAGGGCCTTTGGAGAAGAAAAGACCTGCTCACATCCACAACTCCCAGAACAAACAGTGCAAAGATATATATGCTCTTTGTATTGACAATGTTTGCTTCATGGATGTTCCCTGTAATAATCAGGGAATGAATTCTTGAATTCCATTCACTGCAATTTGTCACAAATATGGCAAGTAGATGTCATTGGTATGCAATTGAAGCAACATATTACATTAGGAAATAGGGCCTGAATATCTATAACAGAGGTCATAAATAAAATGAACTAGAACATATGAGATGAAATTCCTTTCCCTAGTCTTGGTATAGGCATATGACTTCCATTAGTAAAAGGACCACTGTAAAATTTACTGCAGAGAAGCTGATTCTCCCTTGGTAGTCTTCTTCACTACAGATCTTCAGAATCTGTTTGCATTTCGGTTTATGTTTTCACAAAAAATTTATATATAAAATATATGAGTGGTTCCAACTGTGCAGAATTGGTTCTTTCAGCTCTTTATGTGCAGTTAGGAAGATGTGCTCTGTCTTATAAAAACACCAGCTTGAAATTCAATTTTTCAAAATTATCCAGAACAGCCTGCCTAATTCTCACAAAGTTTTACTCTTAATCTGAAGATATTCTGGCTCATCTCTGTTCTCGTCAGAGGTACATGCCATGTAATTACCCCACCAAATAAAGCTTCTAGCTTGTGCACTTTGCAAGTGTTTAAATAATACAAGAGATGAAAGAAATATGAATTATGCCTTAATAACTGCTGTTTGTAGATGATTTAAAAAAGCATACTGCTGGCACCGTTCCCCTGAAATCTTAAACCCAGTCCCAGGAAAGCACTAGACAAAAAAGTTGTGCTTCCACTACCTATGTGCCCATGTTAAATTTAAGAATTGGTTTAAGTACCTTTCCCAGACCAAGGCCCTGAGCAAGTGAAATATGCTTTTGCTATTTAAAATATTAAAAAGATACAGGCTGCCCAAGTGTTTTACATTTCTTTTTCCTTCTTGACTTCTAATTCATTTCTGACATACTGTTTCCTTTCAGTCTCTAGTCTGTACCATAAATCTATCTGTAATAATTTGGTACAAGTCACACACTTTACATGAAAATGGATCTTGCACCCTTTTCCAGTCACAGGCTGTGAGGGACAATGCCCATAATAAGTCATGCACAAAGTATAGTTTCAGTAACCAAAATCTCTCATTCAGGCATTACATCCCATTGTGTATCCCAATGTATCACACAGACAGCTGGAATTAATTCTGCTACTATTTACTCCAAAGTAAATCAGTGACCTCCTCAGAACATAAGCAGTCCAACATAAGGAATAAATGAGATCAAAATTAAGCCTGTTGTATGAACCTTGCCTTGCAGAAACGTTAATGGTATTTATGGTCTTAGGGCCCCCACTATTAACAGGGCCGGGACACCCCAAGCCGCAGTCACACATGTGCATCTTGCAAACTGGAAGAAAACACTTGAAATCTATTTTCAGGAAAAAAATACCTTCCAGTTTAACTCCCTTCTTCTTTCAAAGCTTGCACAGAACTATCCAGCCCCTATGCAAATCCAATCCAAAACATTTGCTGGGGAAAGCTGGAAGATGCTAACTAGGCACTGGATCAGGCAATAACCCAGCAGTTGACACAGAGTGTCACAGCACTGTCTCAGTTCTGCCTGATTGCACATTATGTCTCTCATCAGACACCTTGACACACAGGTGTGAACATCCCCATTAAATTATTCAGGAGTGACAGCTCAAGATGGGACAGATATCTTCAGGTGCAGAAAATATTGATAGAGTGGCACCCAGGATGAAGTTGGCCCCTTATTTTCTGTAACAGAGATGAAAAGAAACAAAACTCAAAGAGTAGTAGTTTCTCCAGCTCTTGATCTTAGCACTCTTGGCATACATATGGCATGTTCACCACATGCTACTGTCCAGGGCCCTTCATATTCTGTGAAGTTGCATAGCAAGCTTTGGCAATTCAGAAAACACTGATGAGCAGATATCAACCTGCCAAAAATCAGTTTTACTTAGTTAAGATCACAGTCGTTTTTTCACATCATTAGGAATTTCTGCTGAACACTAAAGCCCAGACTTACAACAATGCCTTCCTTTTCCTAACTCGCTTATTATGTTGGGTTGTTTTTTTTTTTAATAATGCCTTCTTTGTTGCTTGTTTGGGGTTTTTCTTGGTTTTGTTTTTGTCGTGTTTTTTGTTTACAGCACTGCTTGTCAAATTTGCACAGCGGCAACAACACGAAGAAAAGCCAGAGAGGCAAACCCTAACTAATTGATAGCATGAGCATGTTTCACATAAACATTCATTATACACAGTGTTACTGCTGAAGCTACTGCACTGGCCACAGACCCTACAGTTTAGTATCACTGACCTTGATAGCAGGCAGATGAAGAGCAAAACTGACATGTCAAGCATAAAGCAAGAGTAATCTGCACTCTTATGACCAGAACCTGAGCTAGCACACAGTGGCCATAGCTTTCCCAAGATCAACAGTATGAGGTCAATTTTTGTCCTAGCTCAGTCAAAAATTTTTAATCTGAGCACTGCCAAGAAATCAGAGAGAACATTTGGTATTTGCTAAACCGCTAAATTAAAACTTTCCAAGTCATAGTTTCTTTAATCTTGATACCCATGTTTAAATACACATTTCATATTACTAGAGCAGCAAGAAATTACATTATTTCAGATCAGAGTTATTTGGAGAACCTTCTCCCCTCCCTGTTATTGACTCAGAAGGAGTCTCCTGAAAATTCCCAGTGGAGTACAGGGTTCCAATAAATCCATATATTCAATGCCTAGTTTACTCATATAGAACAACACATCCTTTTTGAAGTGAAGACATGGTGAAAATAATTTTCTTTTCCTCATGGAGTTTCTGGAAAGGAAATTGGAATACTTCATGCCCTGTGGTACCCCTTGTCTTCCCTACAGAAAAGAGGCCACGCTGTGGAAAACAAGGTACAGTCTACTTGACACAGAAACCAAATAAATCAGTGAAAGCACATCAACAGGCTGGGTGTCTGCCCCATGTTAAAAGCACACTGCCTTGTCTTCACTTTGAGGTAGTCGCTGTGTCAGCTAATGTTGAATGAAGAACACACGACAGATACGACTTCTCCATTTACCTAAAGAATCCTCTCCATCACTGTGATCTGCTTCATACTTCCCTGTCTTCCCATAAGTGTTCCAGTTTGTCTTTCAGCATGTCTTTGTAGTTCCACACCAGACCTCTGGATTTCTGTTCTCCAGCACGCCGCCCTGCTCGTCTCCTCCTCCTTTACATTGCTACAGGTGATGTCACCCATTCAAAGGCTTTCAGCCATCACACACCCAACAAGTCACCTCTCCAGAAGTTACCTGTCACTCAGCTTCCATTTATCAGCACTTGCTAAATATACTAGTGATGTAGCTATGCAACAGAGGCAAACAGAATATTTGCAACAAGACATAACATACATAAGGCAGTGAAACCTTTCATTTCTTCTACATGGAATCACGTTAAAAGGCTGAAATCTCTCTGAATTAAATTCAGAGACCACAAAACCCAGAAGAGTCAGAAAACTAATAAGGACAAAGAGACAGCTCTCAGTGGAGAGACTGAACCTGCAAGCAGAAAACTTGCAAGATGAAATTCAACTTGGAAAAAATTACAATACAGTTATGTTTTTTTCCTACTAAAGAGAAAAAAAAACCTCCAGACCACGCAAACCTAGAAAGCAGCAATGGGTAGAAGAGACTGAGGGTCAGTAGCAGATAGTAAATTAGACATGAGTCCACAATGCAGTCTGACAGCAAAAAAGGTCACCGCAATTTTAGGCTGCATATGCAGAGACAGCAAGTAACAGGGAAGTAATGGTTTTTATCTATATTGATCGGGTGCAGTCTACTATGGAAAAAACATGCTCAATTCTGTGTTTTGTGTAAACAAAAACTAATGGCAGTTTGGAGAGAGTTCATACAAAACAGCTGCAGAATAGCTTGGAGGGCTAGCAGAACCAACCAAGGAAGATGAAAAGCTGACAAAAAGACCAAAAAAAAAAAAAAAGGAAACCAGACATTCTCTTATAAAGAAGTTAGCACAATTCAAGGAGCTGAGACAAAATAATTGATTGCTGAGGGTAGGCTAGGCAAACCTGCTCACTTTTGCACCCAAAGCAGTCAAGCCTTACTTTAAGAATTACCAAGTCTAACTTGGAAGGGTGTTAACACTGATGGGACAATTATTTTCAGAACTTCTGTCCCATGTTAGTGTCCAGCTGCCCTCTGAGAATTGTTTCTGGCTCACACAATAGCTAAGAAAAGCACAACAATGAGAAAGTCTGAAAAGCAGATGCACCAAAGAGTAAGAAAACTTATTTAGCGTTGCAAAACAGAAGTTTAGTAAAATTTGGGGAAGAAAAATTAAGGGGTAGGCCTGGGCTAAAACTGTTGGGCAACATTTCTGAAGGCTGAGATGAATCAGTCAAGATGACCTTGTATCACCCTACTACCAAAATTCAACCCAGCATAGTGGGATTTATAGGTTTGAAACTGCATAAGGCAGCACATTATTGGCTTGAGGTGGACAACCAAGGCCAGTGTATTCTGAATGAGTGCGTCAAGATGACTAGTGCAAGTTCCTCCTCATAACATCCTTAGAGGTAAGATCATCCTAACATTAAAACCCACAGAAAAGAGAAGATTCCTGGCAGTATTAAAAGGCTTAACAGCACTGTTTCTGAGAACAGATTGATCATTTCATGCCCTTTGCTGATCAGAAAGCTGTAAAAGTCTTTAGAGCACCCAGGCCAAGCTAATAAGCTCCTGCAGGAATCCAAGCCTGTGAGCCTGGGCTCAGCTTTGCAGTGTTCTCGTGGCCCCCAGCTGGGCTAAGGGTTTGGGCTGAAACCGCTCCTGTCTGCAAATCCAGCACCTCACAAAACAGTGAAGTCAGCAAGTATCCACATAACAAAGTATCTGTGTGAAGAGGGAAGGCAAGACAAGGAAGGGAAAAAAAATTCAATGCCTCAAGAAAGCACTGGCATCTCACTATGCCATTCACCAGCAAACCCATCCTGATGTAGTGCAAGACAGCCAATGGAAGTAAAAGGACTGCTCTTTCTCAATATTCTGTGCCACTTCCAATCCATTTAGGCACTCAGTATATTTCAACACTCCTTTTAAATCCAAGCTGGAAGGGCTTAGTATTAAATTGGCACAAGTTTAAAAGAGAAAAAAAAAAAAGGAAAAGAGCAAAAGACAGCACAATAACAAAAGAAATCCCAGTCCATCTTTTCACTGAGGTGCATTGCCTTGCTAATTTTGCTGCAGAAAAAAAAAGCAGTTCTGGACAGCTGGTTAAAAGAAGCTGTTAATTTAAAATAACCTGTTTGTTAATTACTTTCAACCTTGGTCAGTTGGTTTCTGCACTCTGAACCCTAAAGGTGGCTTGAAAAGAATGCATCTAGGGAGCAAGGAGTAATTAATGCAAGCAGGCAGCCATGGCTGGAAGACAGAGGTTGCCATGAAGGGAGGAAAGGTCTAAACCGGTGCGTGCGCTCCTAGCAATTGGCCCTGATGCTTTCTCCACCCACCCCCCCCTCCTCTTCCCTTCTGCTACAGAGCTGCAGCTACAACTGGAGCCCTGTGCCAAAGCAGGGGTGTCCCACTGCCCCTCAGGCACTCTGCCACCATCAGTAAAAAAAACTTTGCCCGCAGCGGCTGCAGAAATGGCAGAAGCAGCAAAGCAACTGAGGATCCCTCATGCAGCCATGCTGGCTGCCCTCCCTCCCTCTCCTTACTCTACCCCCTTCTTCTAGATCAGAACCACAGTGGACACCTCACCAGGAGCCACAGCACTAGCCCTGCTTCCGAGAAAGCTTCCCAGGCCAAAAGATGCAGAAAGGTCCCACCAGCTTGTGGGTACTGGGGAAAGATACCCCCCCCGTGCCCCAGAACCCCCAAGCAAAACCCATGTAGAAATACAGCTTCCACCAGGCCTGCACAGGCAGAAACTATGATTTATTTTTTTTTTTTTTTTTTTTTTTTTTTTTTTTTTTTCCCCCAATAACTATCTTTGAGCTGCCACTTGAAAAGCCCTGACTTTGAGATTCTGGCTCGGTGTGATGTTGAAGCCCAGAGGTTGAGGAGNTGCGGGGGAAAGGGGTAAAGAAAAAAGAAAAAAAAAAAAAAAAAAAAAAACCTGGAAATTAGTCACTCGTTTTACAAGCTGCCTCAGCCTGGCTTGCCATGTGCTCAAAATAGAAAAACAACTGACCTGTGAGTTATTTAAACATGAGTGTAACATTTAGAGGCACAAGGCAGGGCACACACACAAATTTTTACCCAACTGATGTTTGCCTGACCCCTGCGAGTCCTTGGGTGACCCAGTCACACACGGCCCCTGTGGCCAGGAGTTCCCCTCCGCTCTCCCCACTGCCTCCTCCCTGGGTGCCAACCAAGAGTTTGGCTGTGGTTCATACTGAGAGGAAAAAAAAATATCTCACCCAGAAGAGCAAGCAAGGCTAACAGGAGCCGGGTGTGTTTCCTTACAACAAACATGGCATCGTGCTCAATAGATTTTTGTCCTGGCAGCAGCCAAGTGCATTTTCCTGCAATAGTCAAGCAGTTGCACAATGTTTAGAGGGAGATGGAGGCCACATCTCTGAAAGGGACCTTCCAGCAAGCTCCATGTGCCAAGACCCGCTGTGCTTCAAACTTGCAAGGGACAGTAAAGAAGAATGTGTTAAGGGAGGAGTTTGGCAACACACTCTCTCTTCCTCAACTCCATCCCTTTAATGGTTGCCAAGTGATTCTCACCATTATGTTCTGACTTTTAGTGTTGGGGAGCAAACAGACTACAAAGCGTGGAAGAGGCACTTCACACCAGGTGGATTTACGAAGAGGATTCAGATAAACCAGTCGAGGATACAAAACTTACTATGTTCCTGGTAGAAGCGTCATATCAGACTGTCAATGATTATAACCTTTACTACACCTAGCTGAGTACTGGACTCTTTTCTGATGTTGATGACAGTTTCTGCGGTTGGTGACGGGCTACAGTTGTTGACTATTCCCCTTTGTGCTTTGCCACATGACAGTTCCCCCTCAGGTTCCTCCATCTTGTCTCCCTCCCCCTCACGAGTTTCCCGCCTCAGCCCTGTGTTTTCCCACCCATGCCCCAAACCCGGTTCTCCCATTGGTTACTGGTCCTTTGCAGAGCCGTTCCCCATTGGTTGCCGCCTTGCCTAGTTACAAGCTCCATCCCCTGTTTTGACCAATCACCTCCCTGTTACCACTCCCTGTGGCGGCTGTGGCCGTGTGGGTAAAGCC
>VXBX01004326.1:552637-642952 GCA_013400415.1 Scytalopus superciliaris | reverse complement strand
ACTCTCTCTTCCTCAACTCCATCCCTTTAATGGTTGCCAAGTGATTCTCACCATTATGTTCTGACTTTTAGTGTTGGGGAGCAAACAGACTACAAAGCGTGGAAGAGGCACTTCACACCAGGTGGATTTACGAAGAGGATTCAGATAAACCAGTCGAGGATACAAAACTTACTATGTTCCTGGTAGAAGCGTCATATCAGACTGTCAATGATTATAACCTTTACTACACCTAGCTGAGTACTGGACTCTTTTCTGATGTTGATGACAGTTTCTGCGGTTGGTGACGGGCTACAGTTGTTGACTATTCCCCTTTGTGCTTTGCCACATGACAGTTCCCCCTCAGGTTCCTCCATCTTGTCTCCCTCCCCCTCACGAGTTTCCCGCCTCAGCCCTGTGTTTTCCCACCCATGCCCCAAACCCGGTTCTCCCATTGGTTACTGGTCCTTTGCAGAGCCGTTCCCCATTGGTTGCCGCCTTGCCTAGTTACAAGCTCCATCCCCTGTTTTGACCAATCACCTCCCTGTTACCNGTCCCCTGCCATCGGTCAACGGCTCTGCATTTTAGTCCTTGCTAAAATCACAAGTATTAAGGTTGGAAAAGACCTTCAAGGCCATAAGTCCAAACCGCGACTAAACACCACCAAGTCAACTGAACAGCAGCACTAACGACAGCCATGTCCAGTCGTTTCTTGAACGTTTCCCAGGATGAGGACTCCACCATCTCCTTGGACAGCCCATTCCAATGCTTAACCAACCCTTCAGTGAAAAACTTCTTCCTGACCCTCAACTGCTCCTCATATGACTTACTCTCTAGACCATTTACCAGCATTGACTTTGTGAATTTCTATTGCAACAACCTATGCCAAAAACTACATTTGGAAAGGAAGGAAAAAAAAAAGCCTTAATAAAAGCTGCACTCAAGCTTCTATCATTACCTAAGTATAAAATCCTTCCTCCCAATAGACAGAGATGGGATGCTTAAGGTGCCTAAGGAAATCTATGTGCCTCCACTGTTTGCAGAAGAGGATTTAAGCATGACTTAATTTGCGGCTTAAGTTGTCTGAATGACTCCATGTACCACACTGACCTTTACAGCACATACACACATCTCATTCTGTTGAACATTCCCACAAGTTTAGCATCTACATAGGTTCTTACTCATACCTGGGACCTCCAAGACAGACAGCAGATTACATGATGCTGCATAGCCATCTCTTATTAAACACTTCACTAAAGACTTAAGAGTGTCAGAGCTATGGTTTAAAACACAGCAGTTATTCCCAACTCTATTTCCGGATATAATAATGGGAAGGCTGAAAAGTCAAGCATTCTAAGTGTAGGAGAGATCACAAAGATAGTTTGGTTGCAGCTCTGTCCCAGTAGGACTCTACTCTGAAATACGTAATCTCCATGAGGTTATAGTTTGTCAGCTATAGCAATACCACACAAAACATAGGAAAGAGATACTGTAATGCATCCATATGCACACATATGTATTCTTCAGTCAGCATCATACCCAATTCCTCAGCAGGAGTACAAAGTTGTTTTTCTTTTTTCTAAATACAGCATAGCTCCAGGTTATTGTTCCTCCAGGAACAAGTACATTCCTGTTCTCCCCACATCACTAAAACCAGTAGTGCCTTAAGAAGCTTTGTCTTAATAATTTTCATCACCATTATTGATAGATGTATTGATACAGGAGGTGGCTAGGTCAGGCTGTAATGACTTTCTGAACTCCTGAGTTATTTATAAGAATCTGCTAATCTGCATCACGTGGAACAGCTCAGTTAGGCAACCCACACCATCTTCCAACCTCCATATTCTCTCATGAAGAGTACAGGCTGCTCTCATTTAAAAGGAGCCCAATACTTACATTGCCAACAGTGAAATCCCAGCTTGTACCCTGACAACAGAGCCCGATCACAAGCCAACACTTCACATTTGCCCCTTTACTGCTAGCACCCTGAAATGCCCTTTTCAAGGTGTTGTCCAGACAATTTTTGGTCAGAACATCACCATATGGAAAAAATCCTGGGCCACATGCAGGAACAGTATGTTTTTCCAATGCCGAAAATATTTTCATAAACAAAAATATTTCTGAAAAGCTTATAAATTACCCTAAAAGGAGCTTCCCATATTTTTGAATCAACATTGTGAGAGAGTAGCCACCTCTAGTCCTTTTTGTTAGCTTCCAGCCTGAAAGGAGCAAATGGGGACTTCCATTTCAGATGGGAAGTAAGCACCAGCCACCTGATTTCCATGACAACTGCAACAATGCCAACACATCTTCCAATTTGGTTGCTGGTGTTTCTGTCTCTTGAGCTAATGCCAAGCGAACTCTAGCAGCAAAATGATCATGCAAAGGCATGTGGTCCATTAAAAATATGAATCACAGAGTTGCAGGGTGATGTCACATCAGCTGCCCCCAATGATAGCTATCAAAAGTTAGCCCAAGCTTCCAAATCACAAACACCTTGGCTCTGATCCCATTTTAATGAATCTGCTTTTACGATTAAACCATCACTGTAATTGGCACTGGAAGACCATTGGCAGTCTGCTGTGGTCGCCTTCCCTGCAAAGCATGTTTGTGATGCTCATCTCTGAATGATGCATGGTGTCTGCCTGCCTTCAAANGTCCCAGGGCTAAAGGGGGTGGGGCCAGTTCCGCGCACGCTGAGCTCCACGTAATAAATCCATTCGCACAGGCATAAAAAGCATCGTCGTTCGGGACGGCTAGCCACACACCACTCCCTGTTCTAGAACCTTCCCCCCCTCAGCCTATATAAACCCCCGCTTGCAATAAACCGCACCCTTTTGAGCGCGCTGTCTCTGTGTGTGTGTGTGGTTCTTGAGGGTCCCCTGCCATCGGTCAACGGCTCTGCATTTTAGTCCTTACTAAAATCACAAGTATTAAGGTTGGAAAAGACCTTCAAGGCCATAAGTCCAAACCGCGACTAAACACCACCAAGTCAACTGAACAGCAGCACTAACGACAGCCATGTCCAGTCGTTTCTTGAACGTTTCCCAGGATGAGGACTCCACCATCTCCTTGGACAGCCCATTCCAATGCTTAACCAACCCTTCAGTGAAAAACTTCTTCCTGACCCTCAACTGCTCCTCATATGACTTACTCTCTAGACCATTTACCAGCATTGACTTTGTGAATTTCTATTGCAACAACCTATGCCAAAAACTACATTTGGAAAGGAAGGAAAAAAAAAAAAAAGCCTTAATAAAAGCTGCACTCAAGCTTCTATCATTACCTAAGTATAAAATCCTTCCTCCCAATAGACAGAGATGGGATGCTTAAGGTGCCTAAGGAAATCTATGTGCCTCCACTGTTTGCAGAAGAGGATTTAAGCATGACTTAATTTGCGGCTTAAGTTGTCTGAATGACTCCATGTACCACACTGACCTTTACAGCACATACACACATCTCATTCTGTTGAACATTCCCACAAGTTTAGCATCTACATAGGTTCTTACTCATACCTGGGACCTCCAAGACAGACAGCAGATTACATGATGCTGCATAGCCATCTCTTATTAAAACACTTCACTAAAGACTTAAGAGTGTCAGAGCTATGGTTTAAAACACAGCAGTTATTCCCAACTCTATTTCCGGATATAATAATGGGAAGGCTGAAAAGTCAAGCATTCTAAGTGTAGGAGAGATCACAAAGATAGTTTGGTTGCAGCTCTGTCCCAGTAGGACTCTACTCTGAAATACGTAATCTCCATGAGGTTATAGTTTGTCAGCTATAGCAATACCACACAAAACATAGGAAAGAGATACTGTAATGCATCCATATGCACACATATGTATTCTTCAGTCAGCATCATACCCAATTCCTCAGCAGGAGTACAAAGTTGTTTTTCTTTTTTCTAAATACAGCATAGCTCCAGGTTATTGTTCCTCCAGGAACAAGTACATTCCTGTTCTCCCCACATCACTAAATCCAGTAGTGCCTTAAGAAGCTTTGTCTTAATAATTTTCATCACCATTATTGATAGATGTATTGATACAGGAGGTGGCTAGGTCAGGCTGTAATGACTTTCTGAACTCCTGAGTTATTTATAAGAATCTGCTAATCTGCATCACGTGGAACAGCTCAGTTAGGCAACCCACACCATCTTCCAACCTCCATATTCTCTCATGAAGAGTACAGGCTGCTCTCATTTAAAAGGAGCCCAATACTTACATTGCCAACAGTGAAATCCCAGCTTGTACCCTGACAACAGAGCCCGATCACAAGCCAACACTTCACATTTGCCCCTTTACTGCTAGCACCCTGAAATGCCCTTTTCAAGGTGTTGTCCAGACAATTTTTGGTCAGAACATCACCATATGGAAAAAATCCTGGGCCACATGCAGGAACAGTATGTTTTTCCAATGCCGAAAATATTTTCATAAACAAAAATATTTCTGAAAAGCTTATAAATTACCCTAAAAGGAGCTTCCCATATTTTTGAATCAACATTGTGAGAGAGTAGCCACCTCTAGTCCTTTTTGTTAGCTTCCAGCCTGAAAGGAGCAAATGGGGACTTCCATTTCAGATGGGAAGTAAGCACCAGCCACCTGATTTCCATGACAACTGCAACAATGCCAACACATCTTCCAATTTGGTTGCTGGTGTTTCTGTCTCTTGAGCTAATGCCAAGCGAACTCTAGCAGCAAAATGATCATGCAAAGGCATGTGGTCCATTAAAAATATGAATCACAGAGTTGCAGGGTGATGTCACATCAGCTGCCCCCAATGATAGCTATCAAAAGTTAGCCCAAGCTTCCAAATCACAAACACCTTGGCTCTGATCCCATTTTAATGAATCTGCTTTTACGATTAAACCATCACTGTAATTGGCACTGGAAGACCATTGGCAGTCTGCTGTGGTCGCCTTCCCTGCAAAGCATGTTTGTGATGCTCATCTCTGAATGATGCATGGTGTCTGCCTGCCTTCAAATGAAAATAAATAAATAAATAAATAAAAACTGAACAGCGGCTGGCAGGCTGACTGGTCAGCAGTGATTCATTCCCTGGCAGCCATGATGAGAGAACAACCATGGGCTAAATTCAGCCTCAGTGGCTATTTCTCCATTTCTTTCATGGCATTGCATCTACATTACATCACGTATGAAGTTTGGCCCTGTATATTTAACAAAATACAGTAACTGCCTTTTACTTATTCCCAGCTTCTTGCAGGCACTACGCTCTAGTTTGGGCAACAGCTTGTTGGTGCAGCTGGAATTGCACTGTACTCCTTAGGAAGGTGGTGATGAGCAGTCAGGGAAGGGAAAGAGACAGAGGGAGCAATGTGTCTTGTGTACTTAAATAACTGGGTTAAGAAAAAAAAAAAAACACATACAGCAGCAAAAAAACCACACTTATGCCTAGGAGCTGGAGAGATGAATATTCACTTTTCCAATTTCCCTCTGCATAAGAATTGTATGGTTTATCTAGCCTTTTAGGCTGTGCAAAAGGGGGGAATATGAGTTTTTGAACATACTACCATGCATGAGCCTGCATGAAAAAAAAAATGTCTTTTTTTTCCCCCCCAAGCACAAGTGGTAGATAAAATTAAAAAGATTAACCTGGCATTGAGAATTGTGGCATACACGGTACTAAACATTTGGGAATTTGATGAATTTCTCAAATAAATTAGAAGTTAGCATGAGGCAAATGAAAATAACCTTCCCCTCCCCCCACCACTAGATAGAGAACAGAAGGGAGAAGGGGGGGGACAGTCTTAGAGGTTTCTTCTCCCTTTTTGTTGTCCCCCTCCCCTCTCCTGATATTGATATTGCTCTGCTTTTTGATCTCTGCACTTCTTTGTTTTGGTTTCACAGGTATCAAGGGAAAATGGCTAGCAGTGAGTTCTGTAGCTTTTCCTGCACTACAGCCCCTCTGGCTTAGCCAGCTGGATCACACTGAATTAGTCAAGTACTTCATTATCTCCCTTCTCTGCACATTTAGCTCCAGGTAATAAAATGCCCAAACAAGAGAGCCAATGCCTTCTGCTGCACTGTCTGTGAAGTTTCGTTGTTTTGGCCAATTCTGCATATCAGCATTGTGCTGTGGGAGGGCATCACTTTTCATCCCTTGCCTGCAGTGCTTCCCAATCTCCATTTAGTCACAGCAGTTAGCTAACCATGTAGCTGTTGATAACATAGCACAGTTTTGGAGCCCCTCAGCCCTCGGGAGGTCTGGGATTTCTCTTCCCAGTGTGGGCCTACAGGAGGAGTGGCAGCTAGCTGGGAGAGCCAGACCAATTACATGGTGAGGATGGATGTAGTGCTACGGATGTGAGAATTGCTCTTATTAGCAGCCAGTGGGGTAGGAGTTTTGCAGTAGGGCATTTTCTGCAGTGGTGAACTGCTAGCCAGATATCTAGGTCAGGTAGAGAAAGCCATAGACCGAAATCCAGGCAATTGCTTTGTGCACCCTTCTGTCATGAGGCATTGTGCTATGCAGAGGGGGAGTTTATTATCACTGGTGGTGGTGGGTTTATTTTTTCCCCCCTGACTCACTGCAATATAATAGCAGCTTCTCTTTTTCATTTGTATTCTTCAGAATGAAGGCTTAAAATTCATTTTAATGTATTTTCTTTAAATACATTTGTCTCCTCCCCCTGCTCCATGGGATATTTCCCCCACCCCCCTAAAATGACCTTTAGTTAAAGCCATAAACTAGCTTGAGGCAATCTCTGGCAGCTCTGTCATGTGATGGGCAAAATGGGCCATATTTAAATCACATGGAAGAGAACAGGAAGAAAGAATGTAGTTCACCTCTTCAGTGTTTAACCTTATTCACAGTGGCCAGTGATGAAAATGTTTAAAATGTTATCTATTTGGAGGAAGGCACATGAAAAATACAGGCTGAAAAAAAGTCTGAGTGGGAATCTAATTTGTAAGAAATCAGTTTTTCCCGTGTGAACAAAAACAAAGGAACTGAAAAATAAAGGAAGATGTGCATTTCTTTTGGTACTCACTTTCCCCCCATCCTTGTTCCATCAAGTTCTCCAAATTTCTTGCCTGCAACATTCAGCCCATAGGAAAGTGGGGATGGAAGAAACATCTGAACCAAATTCCATGCTACTAAGGCACACAATGCTAAAGAAATTCAAATTCAGAACACCATAAAAGCAGGGGGGAAAAGCTATATATGCATATTATAAATTTGATTCACAGCCTGCTGAAGTAAACAGCTGACTCCTATTGATTTCAGTGATCTGTGGATCAGTCCTTAGCGACAAACAGAAGGCTCTCACAACAAAGGTCCAGACTGCAGCATTTAGATAAAAATATTAACAGCAAAATACTGCTAAATTAATCCAACTTCTTTTGATTATTGATGTCCTACTGTTTTCTGCCTGAAACAACATACACGATGCATCAGTCATTTATAAATTATTCATTCACAGTTATTTTGGCAGCAGCTTCTTTCCATTTATCAACTGATAAATGTACAAGAGATAAGAAGGGTAATTTTATAGCCCCTTGACATTTACCTTTGACATGATTTCCATATTTAATAAGGTAAAATACAAATGGCATTCTGAGGATTCCAAAGTCCACATTGTAAAGCTTCGCTATAACTTCTGTATCCACATCACTCAAGATGAGTGAACCAGGCACAGACAAACCTCACATACACACGAGTCCCTCCGAGCCTCCTTCCCAAGTATGATTTCAGCAGCCCTGAAATGTGCTCACTGTGCCACCAAATTGCAGGGCCTTTTCACAGCTGCAGTGGGAAAGATTATGGTTGACTTCAGAGGCTTGGATAACATCCAAAGAGCCACAGCTCTGGGGACTGTTGAAACCATGAGACACAGCCAGGTCAAGAATTTACTGTTGCCTGGCCTTGTTTTGAGATATCTCATCCATATTTCCACATGCACAGCTCTTGGGTGTTTCAGATTTTTGCCCAATATGAGCAAAATAGTAATCCCCATATGCTCAGTGAAATTATATGTTGTGCATCCTAGGGTTAAAGGTGGGGGAAATCAGGTACCAGGTATTCAAAGACCACATCTATCTCTCTGTTCATATTCATCTGGACCTTTGTTAGGTCTGCAGCCCACTGGGTTATGGTACCACAGCACACTACATGAGGCTACCACACACCACCAGAAATATGAGCTGCTCCAAGCAAAAAAACAGAAAATCAAGTGGAACCACTTCCATCCTAGCAAATAATGACAAAACCTTTGAACAGCATCTGTTATATTTTTAACTCTAGCCTTTAAAACAATTAAAATATTTAAGAAGAAAATAAAAAAACCCACACGCTATTTTAAAATAGCAGAGTAGGAATAAATTATAGCAGTACCATTAATCCCAAGATCTACAGAGACTACCAAAATCCTCCACACATGATAAAGTACCAAGAGACCACTGTGAAATTTGTATGCCACTTCTACAGGTCCTATAAGTATTGCACATTATGCATCTAGAAGTAATTACAGCACAGCCAATTAACTGTTGACTTGCTCTTGCCCTGTAATTCTAGACAGTATTCTTTGTGGAGTTGTACTTTCAGGAGTAATATTATACAAGAGACATTAGCCACTGGTTCATACCTGCACATACTTCAATAAAACCCATTACTGTTCATTTGCAAGACACTGAGGCCTGCACAATACCTAAAGGACACAAGATGGGGAAATTCCTACTCAGAGATTAAACTGGCTGGGACAGATTTCAGAAAGAAAAAAGTTCTGGCTTCTGGGATCATAGCATAGCTTGATCACCAACAGCATCCACGAGTGGCATCGAGGGACAGTTACTAACTGGTCACATACACCCCAGCCCAATTGCCCCCCCACCAGGTGGTTTTCTCCATGCTGTCCTTGAAAAATCAGACTGAAGTCTCATGTTATTTGATGGATGCCCAAGTACAAAAGGTCAATTAGAAGCTGAGTTACAGTATAATTATTTTTTGATAAGTGCCAACAGATTAAGGTATTCTACACTTAGGAAAACAGTTCAGCAACAACAGTCCACTCTCAGAGACACATACAGCTTTCACATTCATGTCTAGGATGGAGAAAACAGGGGAGTAAAGGTGGCAAGATGTGCTTTCTGTCATCAAGCCATTATACATGTAATTCAAGTGTTATTGCTACTATTTATTTTGATGAAAAACTAATATTAAGCAAAACCCTAGAGGTTTGAGTGAAGTGTTAAGGGTTATTCAAACTCAAATTCTTATTTAAGATTTTGCATTTGGGGGTATTTCTTACTACAATTTTTGTGCTGGTGAAAGCTGCTGGACTGACAACTCTGGAGGTAAAGGCCTCCTGCCTCCCCAAGGAGAAGGGAAGTACAGAGAGCTGTACACCTTTTCTGCAGCAGGGCAGTTTGAAACTCAGGTCTGTATATAGAGATTACTTTGCAGGACTGGAAGCAGTAACCTGGGGCTGGGAGACACCACCTGAGTCATCAGACCCAGAGATGTAAAGGTTAGAAGGATCCCCCATAAGAAGAACAACTTCCCAGGTACACCACACACCTGATACACCTCTCCTCCCTGCAGCCCTTAGGAAACTTCAGGGAGCAGCTGCAAACAACAAGGCTGCTCAAAACAAAACTACCTTTTGCTAAAGTTCTTCACAGGACTTCACCCAGAGAGAGGTGATTTTCCATCTTAGTACGCCATGGTTCGTGCATCCATATTTGTTGGTTTCTTAAGTAAGACTTAAGTTTTATTCCAAATATATGGCAAGCCCCAGGGCTCAATTCAGATAAGCATGCTTCTGTTCCAGTGCCAAAAAAACATCCTTTTTTTTTTTTTTTTTCCTCTTGCAGCCATCATAAACCAGTCACCCTAGAAAAACCAGCTCTTTGTTCTTGGGGAAACAACTATTGTCAGAATATTTTACATGTAAATGAAACATGGGAGCTCATCTTCCTCTTTTATTTGTCATTGCAAGCTTTCCCCATTTACCATTCTGCTCTGATTTTCCCATTTAGCAGTGTATGGAATCTGCAATAGTGCATATTGTAATATGCAAATTGTATATAGCATTTTGGTGTCAGACACACTGAAATTAAATCAAATGGAAGAAAAAAAAAGAAAGAGTGTAATAAAGGTACCTTTATGGCCTCAAGCTGTAGATAAATTGTGGTCTGTGGTAGTTAAACAACAGCTGTTCAGATTTAAAACAAAATTATGATAAGGATCCCCAGAAGATAACACCTCTTGAGGTAACAGCATTTACCTAAATGCATCTGTTAGCAGCAAACACCGTGACTTAAGACTGTTTATGTGATAGTTTATTCCCATTTGTTTTCCTTCTCCTCCCCCCACTCACATTGTTTAGCAAGAAGGAACCCTTCCACAGCAATACCAACCTCGGGGGTCTCCAAGCACCTCTCCACCTGCCTGGGAAGGCCAGACAGCCTCTCCCAGGTGCCCACAGGTGGAAGCAGGTTGTGAGCCCTCCACACTGCTAAGTGCAAGGATTATAGAACAGCAAGAAAACAAATTGCTACAGTTAAAGAAAGAAAACAGCAGGACTAACACGTTTTAGTAGGGGTACGTACACTGAGACTCAGCAATCTTTATACTCTTTGTGAACAGCAGTTCTTTAAGAGCTTTACACCCAATAAAATTTAAACTTTTATATATTTTTTTTTCTCCGTTTATTGCACCGGGGGTTTTATTGCAGACACGTAGCGAGCCACCCATATGGAATTTCAGCAAGTGGCAACCACGCTCAGCCTGAGTGCCTCAGATCTGCCTAAACCGTGCCTGGGGTCAGCAGCTTCAGAAAAGGATTTTTTTTGTGCTCGTTCATTTTATTCTTCCCACCCCTTCCTGCCTTCTCTTGGCTATATTGCATCACCCATCAAGTTAATAAAAAAAAATAAAATTTTAAGAAAAAAAGGAATCCCAATGAGAAAGAAACAGCAAAAGATTTTATCTTCAACCCCACTGTGGGAAAACATCTGCTGGGGAGCATGGGGAGATTTGAGAACCCAACTTTGTCCCTTCTGATGAAGGATGCAGGCAGTAGCACGGGGCATGCTGGCAGTGACAGCTTCCATCCCAGCCACTGCCCACAGGAACACCTACACACCCCTCGTCTCCTCAGCAAGCACGAGTTTAGCAACAGCAATTCATCATTGGGAGAAACATTAATATTTTACCTTAGTTACCAAGTGCACCCGTTCAAACTTTTATCTAAAACATTCTTTATCATCTTTTCATTAAGTTCTCAAGAGCTAATGGTTTCTGAGTTCCCGGGGTAAGGATGATGTTCTGAATAATGAAAGCTCATTATTTCTCCACAGAATGCTTGTTAATTCAAATGATGATATTAAAACTATAGTAGCCTTTAGCGCTGGGGTGATTTCTAGCATACTTTATCATGTATCAATATATACTCTGTTTGTCAAAACTGCCCAGGGCTGGGGCTGACATTCTCTCTGGAGGAGTCTAGTGCTTCAAGAGGCACTGAATACACCAAGGTGACAACTTGCAGAGTTTGCGCCTCTAGGAAATGGAAAGATGAAACTTGAAGTGCCATTGTCCCCCTTGATTTCCTTATTAGTATTCATAAAGAGACAGTATCCTCCTCTTTTTCTAGTCCTCACAGGCCTTTCTTTTGAATGAAATAAAAGGCGCACGCACACACAAAAAAAAAACACACATGCCTAAGTTTTACATATAAAACATACCTCTTTGTTCTAATTTAAGTAATCCAAAGTGTGTTTCTGGAGTTAGAGGTAGGCATACCTATTGCTCAGCCATAATGAATTCTTATCAAAAAACAAACAAAAAAATAGCCCAAGAAGTACACATTTAAATATGAGGAAAAGACATTTTTTGCACTATACTTTTTTTTTGCCTCTGCCTTTTTTCCCTTCACCCCTCTCCATATAGCCAGGCTATATTACCCAGCAGCTCAGCTAGAAGCTCCCTGACATTACTGCCCTCTTTTCAGTTTTGATCACAGAAGTACTGGAAATGTTGCCAAGGCCTCGCTCTCCCACCAAAAGGAAAAAAAAAAAAAGGAAGAACAAAAATCTCCATCCATATGGAATCCCTTAGCGAATGCTAAAAATATAACCGCAAAGAAAAGGCCAGCTGAAGTGGTCAAGAAGGATGTTCCTTCAAATAACTACATTTCCTGCACACAGATTCCTTCTTCCATTTCCTGCAGCTTCCATAAATATGCACACCCTTATCTGGCTGCAAATTATATCATCACCTCCCATCAGGTGTTCTGCAATAGTGAGCTGTGGCGTGGAAGGAGAAAGAAAATGCTCAGAGACTCCAAACTGATCTCTAATCCCTCATCAGCATCAGTTGTTTCCCTTAATGCTCAACAATGTAAAAATTGAAGGTTTGTAATTGAGCAAGCCCCTCCTGCCTCCACCCAATCACTCAGCCCTTTCTCTTTCAGTCTCCCAGAAGGAAATGTAATTCTGAGCATCACAGCAGCCCTGCCAGCTGCTGGGAGCAGCCAGGTCAGCATTCACGTGTGCTACAACACACATCTCCGCACCGTCCTGGCGTAATTATCTCTCTCGTGAAAGATTTGCTGGACTTTTGCCCACAGGCAAAAATAATAAGAATATGGTAAACTTTTTCCAGCTTCCCCTACTGGCCTATCCTTCGAGTAGAAATTAAATATTAATGTGTTTTAAAACACCTAACTGGCTGATATTTCGCAGTTTTGCACAGATGTAAGACTGAATTGCAAGTTTATTTATGATGCCTCCCATTCTTAAGCACAAAACACATGTGAAAAATGTTTTGTTTGTTTTTTAACCCTGTTACACAGGCTTACAAGAAGAGAAGGACAACCGTGTCCTTTCAGCATCCCCGTTCACCTGAGGGTGTGCTGTCATCTCAGACACATCCCAGCAGTGTTGATCTCCTGTGGAGGGCCCCAAGGCTGGCACAGTTCTCAGCCCATGGACATTCCTCCTGCCTTCCAGAGGCAGCTCTCCAGGAGCTCCATGCCAAGCTCAGGGTCTGGCTGTTAACACTGAGCTTTCACCACACGTAAGGTCCTGTTTTTGCCTGAGTCCAGACCACATTAATGAGAGAAGGGGCAAAAGCAGCTCTTGCTGCAAAGGTCCTAAGCAGGTCCCTCAGCCACGGCAGGGAGCTCTGCCTGGGATAGTTATCCCAGAGGAGTCATGCTGATGAAGCACCTGTGGCAGGGCAGAGGCAACAGCACAGGGGCCACCAGGTAGGGACAGTACAACAAAGACACACAGCGCAGTCAGATTCCAGTGCTGAACCTGCCACAGCCCGACAGAGCTGCACCACCCTAGGGGGATAGGGGAGACCCCAGAAGCCCTGGCCTCTATTCAAACAAACATGCCATGTGCCAATGTTACAGTGTTTTCAAACACAGCACTCGGACCACACCGTTATCTCCTCCCACAGCCCATGTGTGTGCACTTGTGACACAAACCAGGAGCACAGCCTGGGGGCTCCACGGGTGGACTGCAAACTGTTGTGAAAGATGCTTATCTGGGGAAAATTAATTGTGATAGAAAAATAATTGTGTTTCATGCCTTCTCATGGTTTTAAACAAGCCATCAGTACAGGGCAAGATTTGTTTTGTCATTTTAAGGCAGAAACTAACAGATTTTCATGGCAGTGTTTGTATGGGGGGAAAAAAAATAGCTTGGTTCTTACATTGATTTTACTCTGCTTTAATGACATCCTTACCATGCAAAGTCCAATTGACTGGTAGAAATATGTCTGATGAGAACGAAGGTAGCAAAAGGGAATAAACCCACATATGCCTCTCAAGCTGTTCCTATAGTACTTTCCAGTTGGATCTACAGAGCTGCACAAAAGTTGTGAAACACTCAGGCTGAACTATTAATTACTTGGTTCCGTGATAAAGGATGTAAACCTGCAGACATGCATTTGTGAAACTGTATGTGCATGAGCAGGGTGCTCCACACTTTTCACACATACAGAAATATTCCCAGAACACCTTTTCTCTGCAGGGCTGAGAAATGCTTTTTGCTGTCTTCAACACAGGTTTACTCAATTTAATGAGAATTTTACAATGAAGGATTTCGACATGCTCAGATTTTCTAGCCAAAACAGTCAATTTATGTGGAACACAAAATTCCAGCTTTTGTCCTGAATCTGGACTGCTTCCAGCAACTTAATTTCTTTAAAAAAAACTTTCATCACAAAGTCTTCAGACATTTTTAATAATCCTAAAAAACATTAATAACTTTTTTTTTTAAAGAAAAAAAAAACAGGACAAGTGCTTATGACGGCGTGCAACACTGAAAACACTCCACTTATGAATCAAAGCTGAGGTGGTTCCTGCCACCCCCTTCAGTTTCGGGGTTGAGTCTATATCCATTAATTCCTCTTGGCAAACCTGGCATGCTAGCAATACCAGAAGGGAGTGAAAAGAGGACATGGATAGCAGTGTGGTGAAGAAACTGTTTCCCATAAATTGTGTGGCCAGCAAAGTTACTAAACCAAACCTTTGACCTAGACTGGCTTTACTCAACTACACCAAAGTCCTGAGCTTTCAAAACCTTTTCTTTTCTTTTTTATTTTGAGGCAGATTAGCTAAGTGAAAAATCATTTGCAAGCAAAGGTTTGGCAAGATCAAGGTCCTGAGTAGTTCAGTGCTCATTTCTAAAGGTGACTTAATTTGCAGGACAGAATCTTGCAAAAACTTGGGCAGGTTTTCTTTGTGCACTGGCATGCACAGAACTGTCATAATGGAAATGTCTCCAGAGAAGCCATCAGCATTGCCCACACAGCATCCCAGTGAGGAGGTGATCACACAACTTGACTAGTTTTTGGTGCAACCATTTTAAAAGCACTGCTTGCAGCAGCTACTGCAGCACTTGCAATGCCAATTACTTTAAGTAATGACAAGTAGTTCATTTTTTAAAAAAGATTTAGGAAAAACAGGAGCAGAAAGTGAAATTTACTTATAATTTTGTTTTGTACTGGTAAATTTAAGGTATTCTTCAATAATAGAATTAGAATCTATTTTTTGCAGTTCAAAATTCCCAAATTCAGAAGATCCTAAGACCTTGCACATCAAGGGGGGGAAAAAATTAAAAAATAAAAAAAAATAAAAAAAAAGAAATCAAACACTGTATGCCACAGGACACAATAAAAATCCAGAGTGTTGGCAATAGCTCCCCATGAAAATTGCTGGAGAAGCAGGGGCACTAGAAGTCCCAAATTTAACAGTGTAAACAGAAGAAAACAGTGAACTGAAAAGTCTTTCTAAATGAAGACATGCTCCTCTGACAGCTCCTGATCACCACCTGAAACAATGCTGATAACCCTGCAACACCGTATGGTGACAACCCTTTGAGGAAAAGTAGGTGCTTCTGCAGATGACCAAGGCAGCACACGCAGGCTCTGAGCTCCCCATGTGCACCCTTCCCACAAACCAAGCGCCCCGACACGCAGACACATCACAGCCCCTTTCATGAGAGACCTTGGCTCTGTGGCACGCAGGACCAGCGAAACTGGTTCTACACACCCTGGGAAAAAATGACAGCTTCCTTGCAGGCTGTACAGATCGTAAAAGGTGGAAGAGGCTTCCATGCGTGCCCAAACCTGCCTCTTTCCAAACTCCTGCACGCCCAGCAGAGCAGGGCAGAAGCTTTGAGGAGCACTCCTGGCCACTGCAGGGTTGTTCTGTGGCTCAGCTTGGCATGCAGCCCCTGCCAGGTCATGGTCCTGTGCCCAACTCTGTGGCCTCCTGCTTGTGTAGTTGCCTGCCCTGCCTTTTGTGTTGCTTCTCCCTCCAGCCCTACTTCTTTTGAAGCATTGGCCTCACTCTGCAGACAGGAACAGAGTGTCCAGAACATGGCAAGGGGCCAGCTCATGTTGCCTTGAGGTAAAAGAAGCCAACTGTTTTTTCCTGGAACACGTTCCAAATTTCACACCTTTTTTTCCCCCCCACAAATGCAGGAAACAAGCAGCAACCCTATGTACAAAAGCGTATTTTCACACATGCAGATACAGCATGCTAATGCACACTGCACTGCTCCACAAGGCCTCTGCAAACCTGAGCCTTATTACAAAAATACCCCGAAACACACAAGTCTTAAATTGCTGAAAACACCATTCCAACACATTCTTCCCTATACAAAGGCTACCCAAGCTCTTGATACTCCTTTTGAGCTTCCACAAACCACAGCAGCCAGTGACACAAGCACCAGACCAAGCTGGCTGTGGTATCTCCATCAGCATCACTAAACAACAGGGCACACAGCAGCAATGTCCCTACACAGCCCAGCAGCCAGGCCAGCTGCCTCCATTCCCACCTCACATTCAAGTCCAGGGGGAAAAAAAAAAAAAAAAGTTAAAAATGCATTAATGCTACTGCACTTTCAGGGAATCCAAAAAGTTAAGTCCTAACATGAGATTTCACACCTAAACTCCTCCGTCCACATTGTGGAACGCCACTCAGGTCTTTTGCAAGTACATGGAGGTAAAAGGGTGCCTTGGGCTGGAGAGCACAGAAGAAAGGGAAGACAAGTTCATATACATGGTAAGGATGACTAGACAAAGATACAACATTGCTACACCAAAAGGAAAAAAAATAAAACCAAGCACCCATGCTGGCAATCCACCCCAAGCTGAACAAACAAATCTCATGGCTGAGTTAACCTTTCCAGAAGTACTGGTCTCAAGTCAGAACTTTACTTGAAAGACTTTCTTAAAAAACTAAAGACAAACAAAAGGGTACAAGACAGAGAGAAGTAAACCTTGAAAGCCACAAGGTTTGGGGCCCTAGGCTATTCCTCAATATCCCTCAAAAGTTCCAGGCATTTTGCCAGCACAAGAATCTACCTTCTGGTGCATCTTCATTTAACTTCACTTACATTCAACCTTACACTTTTATAGTCCTCTGGCTGCTATAGTGGCTCCTTTAAACATCAGTGGAAAACCTCCTCCCTGACTTCTGATAGCCATGTTTCCATAAAATATTCTTTTCCTCTCCATTATCAATGTCAATGGGGGGAAAAAAAAAAATCAGATTATTTTTACACTTCATAGATAATTTTTTTTTAAAAGTCTTCTAAGCACAAAATGAACATGAGTGGAAAACAGTAACCTCCTGCAAGGGTAGTGGTTGCTTTGAGATTTTTAATGAAAATGGAAAGCTGTAACTACAACAAGGGGGGAATAATACCCCAAATAACAAGACCCACCTGGACTTGCCTACCCCTCCCCTGCAACACATAGCACATGAGCCTGAATAATCCATTGATGTGAAACATCAAGGCCAGACTCCTGAGGGATTTACATAGGTGTGGCCACAGTTTAAGGGATAAGGCTAATAAAATAGCAGTAGTAAAAGAGCAGGAAGTGAGAAGGCACCCAAAAAAGCAGTTCCTTCCACATTTCATGTCACACACAGGGAAAGGGCCAGCAGCTTGTCCTTGAAGATCCCCCTCAAGGACAAGTGACAACCCCTGAGTTTTACCAATGAGAAGAGGGAGCAAGCCAGTTTGGCTCCCTGTCCTATCCACAGGCACATCACTGCCAGTGACAGCCTCCCTTCTTCTGAACTCTGCCCAGAGATAAAGCCAAGCCCCATAGTCCCTACTAAGGGCTGGTGGTGTTCAACATCCCTGCATCCCAGGCCCTAAAAATGTCTAAGACCAGGCATTTGGAAAGGTTTTTCACAATCACCTTCAAGAAGGAGCTGTAGACACCCAGGGACATGCAACTCAGTCTGGGCAGTAAGTTTGTGCTTCAGTTTTGAAGAGAGATCAGCAGGAAACAGTAGGGAGCAACAACAGTCCTTTGACAATAAAAGCTTGTTTTGTGAAAAATTTCCACAGGTATTTCCAATAATTACTTGGAGAGAGCTGAGGGTAGCTTTAAATAACAAAGATGTTTCCTTTGGGCCAAACACCAAAATTTAGCACAAGACTCTTCACAGGTTCTTTTTTTTGTTGTTGAATTTATTATATAGGATTAAATACATTCTTTATATGCACAGACTAAAAATTGTTTTCCTCCTAAATCAAATTAAGTTTTCAGTTCTGTATTATATTGAAGTGATATCTCAGAAGGAAAAGGAAATGAGGAGTGACTTTCAAAAGTAATAAAAAGCAATTCAATACAAACATCAAGCAAAGTCCACCCTACTTCAGAAAAATTTTCATACAAGTTGAAATCAAGAGGAGGCAACTGGGAAGCCAGTTGTGATCAAATGGACCACTGAAAATGACCTACACATAAGTAAATTCTTTGAAGATGGCAATAGAAGTAGTAGACTAAAGGTGAACAAGATGACAAGAGAGGAAGGAAGCCAGATCTAAAGAGAGCAAATGGGTAGTTCATGAGTTAGAAACTCTCCAAGAGCAAAAAAAAGCTTGCAAACAATTGCAAATGGAGACTGTAGCCCCAGGGGCAACCTTAAAGCTGATGGGATTGAGGTGATATCATTAATTTACATTGATGCATTTTCTACAGTTTATGGAAGAGACAGGAACTGCAGAAGATATACAGGACTCTTAGAGAAATTATTTGTGGTTATGGTTTATGATAAAGGATTGTGCCATCACTCCCTTTATATGGACATATGTATAACCAGCTAAAGAAGAGTTACTTCACATTTAGCAAGCCTGGAGTATATTCAAAACAATTAGAATTTCCAGACCACTGGAGCACTGAGAAGCTAAAGAGTAAAAGGGGAAGATCAGGATTTTCAAAGCTGCTTAGACATTCAGAAATCTTACAGGTCTCTTTCAAAGCACCTTAGCAGGTAAGTTACTGAAGTCAACAGAGCAAGGTGCCTGACCCCAAGGCAGTTTTGCAAAGCTCTCAGGCACCCACATAGGCTGGAAAAAGCCAAAACCCCTGGCAGATCTGTCCCTGGGTGCTGCAGGTGGGAAATAGAGGACACTAACTCATGTGTTTACCTTCAGCTAAGAGTATTTGGGACAGAAAGCCCAGCAGGTTTGATAAATGGAGATTATAAATGTAATACCAAGTGATTTGGCCAGTTTTAAAAAAAATAAATTAAAAAAAAAAAATGGAAACAACAAACAACTCCAGGAGTCCCCAAGGCAGGTTTAGGTTGTTTTCTTCCCAGGAGCTCTACAAGGCTGGAGAGAACCATGTGCCCCTTTCCACCTTATCCCAGGGTACAGGGAGCCAAGGCAGCAGCCCTGGCAGAGCTACTGCCCTCACCCACTGCCTGTGTTTTACTACTGCTCACATAATTGCCCTGCAAGAGGTGCCAGATTGCAGATAATAGCTCCTCTAAATTCGGGTAGCATACGTGCAGTCCAGCGAGCCAAGTTTCTCTGGAGCTGTCAGGGCCTGATTTTTTGGGAAGGTTACGTAAGTACACGCTCAAGGAGCACCTACGCAGCGCACAAGCTGGCCAACCCCTTTCTCCTCCCTCTGCCTGCTGCAACATATCAGGCCCACCTGTGGCTGGGAGAGCACATTTCCAGTCTTTACACAAAGGTTGGCTTGCTTTCCACACTGCTTTGAGCCTCACATGGAGTTGGGGAGGAAACAAATAAAGCAGCAAGCAAATTTGTAGGAAGTGCTGCAGAGTGACCAAGCCATACACAGCACTGTCAGTCTATGTGTAAATGTTCTTTGAGGCATATTGATTCAGCTGTGATAGTCTTTATATTAAATATGTACAATACATAAATATACCCTTTAATATTGTTTCCTGTCTTCTCTACATTAGTCTGCAGTACAACCTGTAACAGCTGTGAATATCTCCAGAATCCTGCTCTTCCACCCATTTTCCATATCTAGCATAGTCATTTGTGTGCTGCCATGAATGCAGCAATTCAAAAGTTCCACCACTGAAGTCTGATCACGGAACCTTAGATAAGGTCTGAGCAAATCCCAGTGTAATAAATAACCAAAACTAGATGAAACAGCCATATCCCCTGCACTTTTCTTGTATTACGTTGCAGTTTGGATCACAGCCCAGTTCAGAGGTAGAGAAAAGCAGATCCAATACAACTGACTGGAAAGACAGCAAAGCATATGGTGTCTATCAGGTGATTAATTTTCAACATTAATTTTTAATCATTAATTTCAGCTACTTTGCAAGGAAGAAGCATGTAACTGCCAAGTTTAGTTAATTTTTGTTTTTAATAACTACTTTTTTTCTTTAAATTGCTTCCCCTGTAGTAAGTAAACCACTTTGTAATCTCAATTAAAAAGAATGTATTCTCATCTAAAATTTGGTTAGAAACTACACAAGCTATAAAGCCCTCAAGTAAAGGATTTAAACTGAAGTGGAACCAATACCTAAACAATTAAAATGACAGCAATACAGAAGTTGCAGAGATAAAGTTGAAATTCTTAGTACATATCTAAACAACAGTTGTAGTTTCTAAGCCCCAGACAATTCCTCACAGCAAGAGGGAAAAAGCCAAGTTGAAAAATAGCAAAATGCAGCTTGTCAAATGCAAAATAAAAACTTCCCCTAGCTGCTGTTTCTGTATGCTGGGAGCATAAAAATAATATATGAACAGGGAATGTGACAACCAAAGATGGCCTCAATGATTGTTAGAGCTAAGAAAACATTTACTTCTGTGCTTTGCTCAGAAGTGCTGCTGAGTTTACAACCTGTGTCGATGCAACCCTAGCCAAAGCATAACATTCTTTTCTTAAAGAAGCCAATTAATTTGTTTTTCAAGCCAGTCCATTACATGAAGCTGATTCAGTCCTGCTTTGCTCCAGCCAGTCTTCCAAACAGCAACAGTTATATTAAAAAAAACCCCACACAGTCTAATTAGAAAAAAAAAAAATAACACCAGGCCAAATTAGACTTCCACAACTCCACTATAAATCCAATGGAGACCTAGAAATTCCAGTGTAAGTTTTACTCAGGATCTACATGCCATAAAGAGGGGCAAGCTACACCTACTAAACAGGATGGCACATCTCAGAGTATGCAGTGTCATGCAGCTGGGTACCCCATGTATGCATTTCCTTTCACTATAGAAATCAGCTGCATGGTACAACACAGAACTTTTCAAACTTGGCCGCCACCACCAATCTCAGAAACCTAGCAATATGGATTTTCCTCCCAGCCTAGCTAACATCCAACCTCAGAGTTTGGCAATCCAAAAGATTTTGGGGCAACACTTATTCACAGATTACCTAAAAAGCCTCTGATGCTTTTCAGATAGCTTGTCTATAGATAAAATCTAAAGCACCCCTTCCTGACCTTACCTTCTATGTGACCTTACCTTTTAATTAGAAGCTGTGACACTTTTAAACATACGGTTGGTACATGAATTTTCATGCATTGCATTCAGTTTGGCTTATCCTTTCCCCTTATACCTTTTGACCCCATGCCTGCCAGATGCTGTTGGGACTGAGGGTGGGAAGGTAACAGCAGGGTCACCTTCTTCAGCCACACACCAAGACTGACTCCACTCTGCTGCTTAACCTGAGCCTACCTATACCACAGCCTGACCTCCATCCTTAGCCTATATGTGTACAGCAAAGGGCCAAGAAATCAGCTCATGCCAGCTTAAGTTTGTATTGAGGGCTTGGTCTTGCAAGGTCAAAAGAGCTTGAGGGCAAACCCAGCCCCCACACTCAGCTACCTGTTCAGATACTGGAAATCACTCAATTGCCAGAAACACCCCCTTAATGTTGAAGAGGAAAAAAAAAAAATCAATAATACTGCTTTGCTTTACCAGTCAGGCCATACCTGAGTCCTTCTTTCAAGATATTACCACACATGACAAGAGGGCATCAGAAAATTTAACTCTTAGTGGAGGGGATAGGCAAGTAAGCTGAATTCCAGTGGCCTGATATCTACAAGATCTTCAGTTCGCTAATGTCACAAACTGCATTCACTTTCTTATTCACCATTATAATATTGTTCATCAACCTCCATTTTAATGCTTTCAGGTGACTACCACTTCATTCATTAACTGCAGTTAATAACCAACCACATTGGCAGCCCAAAGAGCATCATGTATTACAAGGAATCTCAATGCTTGGTGAAATTACACATAAACCCCACATCTCTGATCACTTGCTGAGGTGCAGCAGCACTTTAACAAAGTGAAGAATGTCTTAACCAACAGACCATAAAAATACAGGTAGAGCCCAACTGGCATCACAGGAGAGGCCCAAGCAGTGCTACTCCTACTCTTTACTTCAGTTTTGCATCTCTTTCTAAGAGACAAACTTGCTTCAGGAAAGTGAACTGTGTTGCATGCAACAAATTTACTGCCCTTTAAACACACATTTCCAAATTAACTGTATAGTGCTAAATGCCACTCAAGCTCTGCTGACATTCTTTATCCACTCAAGCCACAGCTTTCTGAGGTTTATAAAGTTAACAGAATAATTTGATTGACTTCCTGCCTGTTAATTCAGAGGACTGTGCATTATTCAAATTACTTGAATAGATGGAAGCATTTACTTTTTTCTAAACTTCACTCCCATTGCTCTGATGAGACAAGTTCCCTCCATACAACATTTTAACTTAATTTTCTGCTACCACTGAAAGATCCTGACAGAGTTACTGCATTATTTCAAATTCATAGAAAACTCACAGGGTTGGGGGGCTTTTGCTTTTTCAGTCTGAAGCTCAATAAATGCTGAACTTCACTTTAGTTCAATTATTTTTAAGCATTCCAAAACTTCTCCATTGTGATTTTACATTCCCTCCTTGCACAGCAATAAAAGTCCATTAGAGAGTCTCCCCTATTGAATGTTTTGTGAGTGCTCTTTATATGAAACTATATAGGACAACTATACCTTGGCTTGTAAAAAAAGGTATGTTGACACCTCTGTATCATTCATGTTTTTCTAAGACAAATAAGAGGCTTCAGCTCTTCCCACTGGAAGTCAGACCTACATGCACAGCTGTCCCGGGCACCTGAGAACTTACAAAATCCTCAAACACCAATAAAGCTAAATCACATTTCATGGAGCCCATTGGGGTTCTTCATTGCAGGCTTCAAATGCAGGAGGTGTTACTTGTTGAAAGAAGTAGGGAAATAATAACAGGTGATTGCAGGGCTCAGCCAAGACCAGACCAAGACCTCTCCAACACAAGTATCTCTAGGCTTGTTGGGAAACCATTTTCAGGCCTCCCAAATCACCCTAAAAATCATTCTCTGGAAGGACACAGACACAGTAAGATTAGTCATTAAGCATCTAAAAAGGTCAGGTTTTTAAATAACTCTGGTACTTCAGCTCCATTTTGAATTACTTGGGGATGACAATATTTGCAGAGCTCTGTGCTCTTCAGCACACTTTCAGATCAATTCAATCCCTTGGTCTTAGCCACTGCAGCATCCAGAGGAAATTCCAGTCCAGAACAGATCTTTGAAACCAGGCAAGTCTCTGAGCATTATGGTCAACAGGCTGCGACAAGGTACAATTATCTTTGTTTCTCTGGGCCTGAGAATCAAAATCAACTTCACTTAACTGAGTGTAGTCTCACTGATATGTAATTGAGTAGGTGATAACCATCAGGTCCTTTGCCCAGAGAAGGGACTGGTTGGCTTGCGCACATCAAGAGACTGATTTAAAACTCAATTAAAACTCTGACAAGGGGCAATTTTCTCTCAAAGGATTTCAAACCTACAAAGCTGGCGATAGGGATCCCGAAGAACAAAACATGCTGTAGGATGATGGGGGTCTAGGACAGGCACACATGGAGTGATGCACACAGCATTTAGAACAGCTTATGTGTTAATGTGAATGTTGTTAGGCTTCAGTGGCTGAATTGGACACAAACAAGGTATCCTTAACACAGGCCTCCTTAGCATGGATGAACTTCCATAAGGATGCAGTTTTTCTAAAGCTTAGAAAATGTTATGTCCATTTTAATAAAATTTTTTTCAAATAAAAAACCACCATGCTAATAACAAGTTAATAAACAGTTGACTATAAAGAGCCAGGTACTTGTAGATACTTGTGGTTCCAAAAGGAGCATCGTGGTATTTATACAATTTAATCTCCTTCACCGGTGACATCCGGCAAGCAAAGCATAGCTTATGTGGGACAGACTACACCAAAAAACAAAGTCATGCAGGACATGAATTATAGAGACAAATAAAAGGAGTGTCTTGTACACTCTGCAATGTAATAAAGGAAAAAGAGATAATCTGATGAGTAACACAAAGGCAGAAGGATTAGCAAGGAAGAGAAACACCACAAAGAGCAAAATCACCTGTAAAACGCAGTCAGGGATGGAGGAGACTTCAGTAACATAGAAACTCTTGTTGCAATTTTGAAAGGAAAGTTCTTCAGCCTCAAGGTTCCTGCATTGTACTACACACTTAACCTGCTCAGACCTGAAGCTGACACTGTGATAAATGGTAGTAGCTCAAATACCAGACTCCAGAAGTGTTTCATGCCAGCATGTTGAGTATCATTTGTATTCTCTAAACTACAAAAGCTCCATAATCAAGCTTGCTCTAAAGAAATTACTGCTTTTCATTACTGAAGTCATCCTACCTACCAGACTTATTGAGGAACTTTCGGGTATTATATTGAAAAGTATGTTTAATACCAGTATCTAGTTGATATCAGAGTTTAGATCATGCTTAAAATTAATAAAAAACCAAAGTGATTAGGAAAATACACTTGAAAATAAATGCCTAGTTTAACCTAACCACCCTAGAGGTATTCAGAAGGGGTCAAGGTAGTCACATTCAGTTCTTTTACACATACAGATTTCTGTACAAGAGGATAACCTGGAACATGCCTACATATGTATCCTTTTAGAGTATGGCCAGTTGCACAGAAGAGCCAAAATGAATGAGACCATGTTAGCTCTTCCTCACATCTTTTGTGTCCTAAATAACACCCTCCAAAATATTCCCTTCTAGCACCTTCACTAGGCAAAATGCAGGTTGCAGCATGCCTTGTCTGGAGCAACACAGGCACAGCTCAGCCTAACATTGTGTAGGGTATTTGGTAGAGAAACTGGCTGCAGCTCCTAGGGGAAGAGAAACCCTGATCTACTCTACATTTCCTGGCAGGAAAGGACAACAACCCTATCCAGGAGAGGAATTTCACCATGTCTTTGCATGCATCTGTTATCAGTGAATCCCTCTTGCCAGAAGAAACCAGAAGAGAAAGACTTCAGAAATGAGGAGGGTACCCAGTCACCTGCATTTCTCTTCTCTCCCTGGCACAGTTAATTCTGGCTTTATGCAAATGCTACTTCCAGCTAGATTGCATTATCTCCCTTCCCTCANGGGGGGGGGGCGGGAAGGGAAATCAACTTTGAAAGGGGATGAAGTTAAATTACCAAAGCCTTAGGGCAGAGTAACTTTAAGACTGATAATATGTAAGAGTTTCTCCCATTTACCACAGAAACTAACATTTCACATGACAAGAAGTCAACAAGCAATAGAGTTATAATATTTTGTTCTTATGTAGGAGTTCCTTATCAAAAGATACCAAAGTGCCTCCCAAGCCTTTTTTTTTTNGTGTCCTAAATAACACCCTCCAAAATATTCCCTTCTAGCACCTTCACTAGGCAAAATGCAGGTTGCAGCATGCCTTGTCTGGAGCAACACAGGCACAGCTCAGCCTAACATTGTGTAGGGTATTTGGTAGAGAAACTGGCTGCAGCTCCTAGGGGAAGAGAAACCCTGATCTACTCTACATTTCCTGGCAGGAAAGGACAACAACCCTATCCAGGAGAGGAATTTCACCATGTCTTTGCATGCATCTGTTATCAGTGAATCCCTCTTGCCAGAAGAAACCAGAAGAGAAAGACTTCAGAAATGAGGAGGGTACCCAGTCACCTGCATTTCTCTTCTCTCCCTGGCACAGTTAATTCTGGCTTTATGCAAATGCTACTTCCAGCTAGATTGCATTATCTCCCTTCCCTCAATGCTTCCTTGGTTTGGCCAGGAGACTAAAAATCCATTATTAACACAACTTTACTCATTAATCAAGGTAACCTTTTTTTGCCTTCCAAAGTTTCTCATGTTCTTATCTTTGCATAATTGAGCATTTACATTTCAGAAGAGCATCACCTGAGGGAGTGGGGGCAGATTTTAAAAGGTTTGGGGTTTTTTAACCCCCTTTAANGATACCTTTCTAAGGCAGAAACAACTGGATTTTCCACACACTTGTATTGAAAACTCTTCCTCATCAGATATGACTATTTACATGAGAAGTCACTGGTTTGAGCAAACCCAAGTCACAGGCTTGGTCTAAGCAGAGCCCTCCTTTCTTGGGCAGGATGATCCATGGGCAGGTGTTCTGGGCTGCCAGAGACTCAAGCAACTTTAACAGCAAGGTCTTATTTTAACCAGGGACTATTTCACAACCCAAAGGCTCTAAAAGCCCCCCAAAAAGTGCAGTCATGTGCTGTGTGCCCCCAAAGTCTGGATCATTAATATAGGCATGTACCTAGAGTGAGATTTTGGCAGTGCCCAAATCGTGACCAGAAAGAAACAGCAGAAGCAACCCAGAGAGCCTAATGCCTTGTCTGTATATTTTGCACATGTCACAAGCACGTGGTTTCTGAAGAAAAAAATTGCTCTTAAGGCTCCACTTGTTTATTCCCATAGGAGAATTGCTCTTTATATAACATTAGTTTCTTCTACAATAGCACTTTTATACTCCCTCTTTCGACAGACCAGTAAGAAATTCTTTCACTGCAGAAAGCAGAGGAATTAGAGTAGAACAGTTATAAGAGCAAGGAACAAATATCCACAGCAGTTGTCTAACAGTCCCATATTATCACTATCATGAAAAACAGCCATAAAAATCAAAAATACTGCCTCCAAACAAGAGCCACATAAATCCACTCTCAATGATGTGGCTAATTTGTTATGGAATATTTGTTATTTTAGGCTTGATTTTCATGGAGAAAAGTAATGCATTGCCTGCTGCTGTTACTGGTGGTAGGAACATAATTTTTTGTAAACATCAAAAGAATCAAGAGAACAATTCACCTGTAAAAAGCTGACTGCTGTGACTAAGAAAAAGTGCGATGTGTTGAAGAGAACCAAGAGTAGTTAGCAGGAGGAGGAATCCTCTCCACAAATTATAGAATATTGGAAAAGCATTATGGCAACACTTTGATCTCACCAGTTAATTTGAGGCAGCCCAGTATAGGTCATGTCCCTAAGACCTCACCCCCAGTACTAATGAGCCTTCCTTAGGTTTGGGAGGAGAGATTTCTCTCGACAATAGTACATGCAGAAACATACTATGGCCCAGATTCAGGCTCTCAGGCAGCACTACAAGCACTTTACATCTCAAACAGGCATAAAATGGCTAAATCCCAGTTTGGCCAGACTTGAGCGACAACCCTTTGTCTTCCTGACACCACACAAGCATTACCTGTCCTCCTGCAAGGTAAGAATCCAGAGAGGCAAGAGTCAAACCCACCTAATAATCTCTATTTTGCATGAAAAGCCATTCATTACTTAAGACTGTATGCCTCTCTTAGCAATACATAAGGTCTCACTAGTTCTCAGTCTGTCTTTGCCTGGTCTTTTTCCATTTGCCTGATATCCAGCCTCACATTTAGACACAAAACACTGCTAGTCAGTAAAAGCTTCTGTCTGGTATCTTAAGGCTGGTCAATGCTGAAGTCAAGGTTAAGGATTCCTGCCCTCATAACAATGCCAAGACAACCCTCCAGACAGTTTCCCACTACAGTTCACTGAAACCCTGGATCCAGCCCAATATGAAACCTTCTTGATGCACAAATCAGTTTGCATCCCAGTCTCCCAAGTCAGAGGGCTGGGATACTGCTTGTATCAACCAGGGATAACTAAGCAATGATCCTGATCCCAGTCAAAATTCATGATGCAAATAATAGAAAAAGGCAATAAACCTCCACAATACCAAACTGTCTCTGTACTGACCCAATCAGAAATGGTTCCAATTTAAATCCTGAAATTCTGGTGTTGCCTGGCCCAGTGCCTTCTTAAAAGAAACCATGAAGAAAGACCATTTTCCTTCTGATCCACAGATTTGTTCACAACTTCCTTGTTGCATTTTGCCATTTCTATGGGGCTACTTACTGGGACTTTGTTTCTTAGCACATTTTGTTTCAGGAAGCTTAAGAAATAGAAGAATAAAAATAAAAAAAAAGAAAGTCTGAACTGGCTTGAATTTGTTTTAAAAAGAAAAAACAAAAAAATTTCAGACCATCCCAAGCACCGCTATTGCCACTATTGCCTCTACAACACACAAGAACTGATTCAATTTGGTTTCCATTCTACATCTTGCAGCACTTGGGCTATGCTTTTATTCAGAAATAAAATTTACTGAGCATTGGAAGATTAGGAAAAAGCAAAACGTGCTTAACACTTGATGGACTTGATTGAAAATGTGGAACAAGCAAGGCTTAACTTAGCTCTAAAACTAATAAATACTTTAGTTGTTTTGTGTTATGGGTAGCGTTCAATGGCTTGCATGACTAATTAAACAATCTTGAGTTTGCTTTGAAGGCTAAGCCATCCTAAATGGCTTTAAATTACGTTCTATCAAGCTAAGCTTAGAATTAAAATCCTCATTTGTAATAAGGAATTCCACTGTGTATAAATGCTACTAGAGAGCTGTATTGGAAAGTTTAATAATCTGGATGGTTTCTGGCCCTTGCAGCAAAAGGAGAAATTCTAGCTTTCTCATAGTTAAAGTCTCTCAGTGCTGGTAGAGGAAGCTCCTCAGGGAAGGCACAGGAAGAAAGGTGTTTTGGAGGAGTTTTGCATAGAACAGTAACTCAAGGAGAAGATGAAGATGTAAGTGAGGTTGGGGAGCAAAGGCAGATGGTCAGGGAGGATGGCTGTGACAAAGGACATGCCTATCACATAGTAGAGACTACCACAGTATTTTATGTATTCCATGTGGCCCAGAGCCAGCGCTGGGGAGGCTAAATTCTCATCCATGACTATCCAGCACTGGGTAGTCAGAAGTCACCATCACATCCTCTATCCATTTCCATTTACAGAGTCATAAACAAATTGTTTGAGATCACAGTTCCTCCTGTGTGTGCAATACTCAGGTACTCATTCTCTCCAAATAAGTGCAGCAACAGCAGTATTTTTTCCACCTACCAACTTAAAAAGTCACCCCTAGGCACACACAGGGAGCCACTACCCAGGTTGCACAGTCAGACACATCACATGGAGCAAAGGTGCTCTCTTGCTGCAAAGGTTTTATGCCACTATCACTGACTATGCCTGCAACCCCTCTTTGTGGGAGGAGGAGAAAATAGCTGTGTACAGTAAAAACACATCCTGCAGCTTGGTCTGATCAGCAGCAGACACCGGCCTCTCATGTCAGGCTGTCTCCCATGCCACTCTCCAGGATAAAACAGAAAACCCACACCTGCTGCAACAAGCATGCTGAGGACTTCTCTCTGAGCAAGGCAGTTTTGATCCCCAAGTCATCTCAAGTAAGTGGAGACATTCCAAAAATAGAAATGGTTTCAGAGGAGAATGTTTTTCCCCCCATTCAAATAATTAACCCCTCATTTTCATTCGTCCAGCAGGACTGGAGCCGAGCCTGCCATAGGAGAGGCAGTAACCCAACACTCTTCCTTTTGGCTCCTGCCTGCAGCACATGTGGTGTGCTCAGGCACTTTGAGTCACTGCCCATTAAACAATAGTTCCCTCCTTCTCTTTCATTAAAACCATCCTCAAAATCCTGCCTGGCATCTCCCTGCAGTTAAGTTGATTTTTCTGTATCTGTATGCATGGAGGGGAGGAGGGGGAATATTTTTTTTTCCCCTGATTACTTTACCCACTGATCTGGTGGTTGAGAAATACCATATGTTTTCACTGTTTGCCTTTACTTTTAGCTCTTCCACAAACGAAAATGTGAAGCCATCCGTGCCTTCACTGGCACGGCTCTGCCCTGTTTTCTTTCCCCCCTTAACGGACTCATTCATGTGTAGGAGGCTTTTGATTCTGGGTTTAGATATTCATCCCTACTTTACATAACCATAAGCAGTGGCAGGTACTTACGTAAACTACAACCAGGTCTCTGCCCCTCTGCACAACAAGCAGAGGTCCTAAGCCATCAAAAACTGCCCTCTGCTTACAGTCATCCCTTTGTAAAATACACTGGCTGGGAAAGAACAACAGACAGAAGACAAGGGGTGAAGAAATTAAATCCCACAGTTCCTACTTCTCTCTTATCCACAAAGAGACAGGCCCCAGAGAATGGAATCCCTGAAGGGGCACCTCTATTTCTGGGCCATAGAAACACCCTTAAAGGCTGTTCCAGAGTTCTCCACTTCACAATACAAAATTGAATTAAGTGGGAATAAAGATTACCAAAAATAAAAAAAAAAAATATTCAGCAAGGAATACATTAAGCAAGGGACTTATTTTTGTTATTGCAACCACTAAATGCATTTTTAGTTGTTAAAGATACTCAGCCTTTCCACAGCTCCACTTTGGAGAAGGCAAGAAGTTCCCTGTATTTTGTATTTCCCCCAGTTCATCCCTTGAGGAAACACAGAGTCTTCACACACTGTGTGGGAACACCCATATAGTCACATGGCACAAGAAATTAAAGTCACTCACCTCAGGGCTTCAAATTTCCAGCAAGTCCACCTCTGAAGAACATCCCCCTGCTCCACCACAACATATTCCAATACACAACTGTGGGACAGGACTGGAGCTTTACAGGCTCTGAACAGCTTATATTCTCTTCTTCTCTTCACTAATTACAAGAGTTTCTCCAGATACTTAATGATATGGACCATATTTGCTTCCAGAAACCACGCAAACAAGAGGATACAAGTACACCCTAAAGCCATCACAGAGATCTGCTGTAGAGTTCAGCTCGATTCCACACCAAGGCACCAAAGCAAAAGTAACCCCCTTCAAGCAGGAGCACCACTACGAGAACTGGAAATAAAAGGGAGGGGAAAGAAAAGCCACTAACCAGCCACAGGTGCTGCCTTAATTGCCACAGCTGATTGCAATGAAAGGAAGACAACCATGCCCTGTCACCTGGGCAGCCTCCACACACTCACCTGAGGAGGATCTTGCCTTAAAGACACTGCCCCCCCCCATCCATTCCTTACTGTCAAATTCTTATTTAACCCCCTTAACACCAGGGCATGGAGCTAAAGCTTTTGTAACCCCTGAGCAGCATTGCACCTTGGCCTCTTTTATTTCCTGATGTATCTTCTTTAATATCTGTTGTTGACATCTTTGCACACCTGTAAAACCAATATGAGGTCTAAGAGAAATCAGTGTGTTGCCTTCCACTGCACAGCAAGTAAAATAGAGAGAAAATAAATGCTGTTATTGGATATGGATTTACTTAAGGAAAATGTTGTTAGAATCCGAACAAACCCCTACAGTTCTGTGCTGTTGATGGTGCAATAATGAAAAATATTATGGGATATAAAGGAAAGTTATGACACTATAATGTAACACAGACAAGTGAGAAGACATATCAGTCATTATCTGGAATACAGTAGGCTCCTGTGGTTTCATTTTTCATTACTAATTTAATGTACTTACAATGCTACATGATAAAAAGTGAAAAAGAACAATAAGAAGCAAACATCATCAGAACAAAACAGGATCCGCAGAATTCAGAGATTTTAATAAGTTGCTTGAGAAAAATGTTCAAGATCCCTTGAGAACTGAATAACATCCATTAACATCCAATAAAAAGATCTAATAACAGAAACATAAAAGAAATGTGAAAAGAACATTTTAATAAACATAAATTAGTAAATACATTTCTTTACACATCATAGCTCTGCTATGGGAAATTATTTCATAGAAAAAAGTATCAGTTCCACTAAGAAAGGATGCTTTACAAATGTCAGCTCAGCAATCCCACTCCTGTGATTCATGCAAACAGTTTATTCCACATTCTCTCATGAATCCTTAACCCTTAGGGTCTTGCAGTATACTCTCTTGTAGCCTTATAAATGACAAATAATCCCATGCAAGCAAATGGATTTACACCACAGTAAAGCTAGCGTGAGAGGATAATCACACCTTGCCTTGGTTGCTGGGGAAATGTTTACAAACACACTCTGCGTGTCTTCTGGGCAGACTCTCCATGAGGCAAACACAAGCCAAAGCCACCTCGGGCTTGGTGGTTGAGCTCAGGTCAAACAGACTTCCACGACTGACTATAATGAATTGTCAGAAGAGCCCATTTAGCCACAGGTCAGACAGTACTGACACTTTCAAAAAACAGTATCAGGAATAGAATTAAGAACCCTGACCAAGACCACGGTGAAATGTTGCCATAAATTGTTTTCAAGTGTGGAGGACGCTCAGTATTTTCTTTATCCCAAGCAAGAGTCACCGAGTGTCATAATTTTTTTTAGAAATCTAAATTAAGATTTGTGAACTTTTATTATTTTGGATGTTTTGCCCTGTGTTGCAGAAAATAATATGTATCAGTAAATTTAAGTGAATTCACAGAGACCTTTCAGTGATACTTGGGTATCAAATGTCCCGCTATGATCTTCAGAACTTTAGCAATGAACCAGCAGTTTGAACATTGGCTCACAAAATTGAATATGCAAAAAGCCCCAGCAGAAACCACTATGTGATTAGGTAGAAATGCTGCCTACTTGTACATACAGAAACTGGATCGGAGGAGATACAAAATACTGTGTTAATACAAATGAAGGAAAACTCTATTTGGCTGCAAAATTATCCTCACCAGTAGTATTTCCTTCAAAGCAGAAACTTTCAAACAGCTGTTTTGACCAGCCTGCGCTCCATTGTTGTGTCTGTAAAATGTAATTAAGGACTGTGGGCTTGGGGGAAATGAAGAATCTGATTAAAAGTTACAGAAAGGAATGGAGGGGGGTAGGTTTGAAGGGTGCTAATGGGGGCATGATCTAGAAATATTGAAAATAAACAATAAAAATACTTTTAGATGCATAATATTTTCTAATGGAGCCAGCTTCTCTTCATGACCCTCATACTCAGCAAAGAGTTTTTTCTTCATAAAAAGGAACTGTGGGAATGTTTCCCTAAATGAACTGTAGTGGATGCAAAAGCTATTGTTTTCCTGGATACCTTTGGACATATTATTCTAATGTTGCATTTCACAGCATTTTGGGACACCTGAAGCTTGTAATAGTCATGCCAGTAGATGCAAACCAGCTGTCTCCTTTTGAAAGAGTCAAGCTTTCACTTAAAAACTCTCCCCCTCCTCTCTTTCTCACACACTGAGGTAAATTTTCACCACCTGAGTTTTGCTGCTTTTTTTTCTTTTGGCTTTATGAGCTGTGTCATCTGTGACTGAATGCCATCAAGTATCACTTAAGCCTGTTTCCACAGTAAGGAAATATTGGAAGTAAAAACTGTTCAAGAAATGCTCTCTGGTCCCCTTAGCAATGCAGAGCTTGATTTGCAGCTGTGGCAAAGAAGGAAAATCCCGGGTGGAGGCCATGGGAGTTAAGTTTGCTCAGCATCCCTGAAAAATCATACTTTAGGTGGCTTGAGTTGAAACCCACAAATGGAGGCAGCAGCCTATGCTTTTGGAAATCTAGTCTTATGGGCATTTCAGACTGAAAATTTTCACTCTGGTCTCTCCATAAAAGAAAATTTTCTTCAGAGAACTTTACAGCATCCTATCAGATGTTTGGTACTTAGGGAGGTTGAAGAAAAATAAAAAAAATCCACTGACTATAATACAATATTGAGTCCTTTAATTCTCTTGGAAATGTGCATGGAAAAGATAACATTAAATTAATCTCAGTGGGCAGTGCATATATTTGGTAAAATCTGTTTTAAAGATGGATTTAATTGACAAGCCTATCACTATTTTAAAAAAAGAATTAAAAACATATGAAACCAGACATTTTTGTTAAACTATTAAGTGTGAATTCATAGCTGGACATAGTGCCTTTGTGTGCACAGCTCATTAACTGCACAGCTATTTGGTCCAAGGCATTTACAGGCTCTTCTGTGGAAATTTGAAGAGAAGAAATCTATGAAATTTTTTGGATTTACAAAGCAACGAGTGGAGTTTTTAAATACAGCCAACTGCTTAGGCTCAGACTACACTCCTTCAAGTGTGTTTGTAAATCCACATCCCCACTAAATATGGAGAGAGAAGTTATGGAGGTTCCTCCAGCAACATCTGTGGGACTTTCTAAGTCACACAAAGCTTTCAATTGTGGGTCAACGACTAAGCAGCTAATTGGCAGCCAACAGTAAGATGAGGTTATGAGGTTCATCTTTGTCACCCTAGTAAGGAAAGAAAAAAAGAAACACATGCTTCCAAGTCAGGAATGTGTAAGTAATTAGCAAGTCCATGGTGTGTGCTTGTGGGTTTTGGGTTTTTTTCTGTTTTAAAAGGAAAATACTGTGCTTTTCTTACTGTGCTAGCTTCATATCCCATGCAGATCTGCCAAAGGTGCTATCCCACAAGATTTGCTGGGGCTGGCAGTGCACTTTGTGGAGCAGGGGAATACCCCAGCTTCTCTAGCAGGACATGGAGGGGAGGTGAGGAGCAATCACCGACCTCTGTGTAAAACACAGTGCAGAAAGTGTGCTAAACAAGGGGCTGTCCCAGCCTCCTGCCCGCCCCTTCCTCACTAAGTGCTTCACTGCAGAGTAAAATCTCACATTCAGCTGGAAAAAGCAACTTAAACGTTGCCACAGCTGCGGGGCTGAGCTCGGGCCTGAGGGAGCTGGCAGCAGAGGAAATGGAACAAAACTTGGGTACCACCAGTGGTAGCACCGGGTTTGGCTTGACCCATGTGAGGGCAGCTTTTCTTCCCACAGTGTGCCATCAGTACTCCCAGCACATCCAAAGCCTGAGAGGGGACAGCCAGGACAGGAGAGTTGGGCTGCCCTAACAAGCTCTTTCACAGTGCAGATGGCCCTTTTGAAGCAGGGTGTCCTAAGAAAAAGCACCAGGTGCTAAAAATAGGAAACCACACTTGAACCACTTCAAATGCATAGGCTTTTCATTTTTAAGGCATGCAGCTGATCCCTTCTTTTAAACACATTCCCAGTGGTAGGGCTGGAAATTGCTAAAAGCAGGTCCCATCTCCTGACTTTGGTGTGTTCAGCACTGGTGTATTCTCCGTGAGCTTCTCCATCCCTGTACCCCCTGAACACAAGCTCTAGACAGGTGTAACGACAGAAATCTCATGCTTAGTCCTCCTCTGATGGAATTTTCAGCATCCTTCTTGCTCAGCTATTGACAAAATATTTGCCTGTTTACTACACCCATTGTTTCCTTTCAGAGACCACATTCATTTAAACTATTTCAAAAATACTACATTCATTTGAAGCTGGAGCAGCTTCCATAAAGATTGCAGCTAGACCACACATTTACACACAGAAACCAGATTTGTGCTTGCTGTGGATTGTCTGCATGTTTACTACAATGCTCATTTTCTTCTTTGAATAAAAGTGCAGTTTTTTTCCCCTCCATTATTTGCCAGTGCTATTAACCAGCCTCATTCTTTCTTTCGGTTGTATAATCTGTGTCCTTCTCTGATCCTCTCCAAAGTAAACAAGTCATTTTGGATTCCAGCATACCATGCCATCACCACCACAACCTTCCCTCTGCAATATCTGTGCTGTAAATAAAGGCGCCATTGGGTCTCCAAGAAGAGACCCTTTCTTGGTGGAGTAATTTGGTGTTCCTCTTGGGGATTCACAGCACTGCTGTTTACCCTGGCTAAGCTCCTTCAGCACACAGTGGAGGGATTCAGAGACCAGCATGACCATGGATGGACTTGTGCTGTCATCCAGATCAACACTGGAGGAGTCGGGGTGGGCAATACCACACCCATCCCTCTCTCCTCCCCTTGGGTTTGGCAGCCTGGGAGAAATGAAGGGTCATCCCCTCCACCACAGACCCTGGGGCTGGGAGCTGAGGGCTGGGTCTTTGCACCTGGGGGCGCAGGCACATGGAGAGATGAGGAGGTGCAGTGGGTACAGCTCTTTGAGCACATGTCAGGCAAGCGAACTAGGACGCTTTGCAGGGAGGGGGTTGCTCAAGCCGGTTTTAATGGACTTTGTGGAGTCTGAGAGCTGGCTCGGCTGCCTGTGTAAACACAGCCAGTAATACCACTGATGTAAAACTCGTGTTGTGAGACAAGAGTCAAACTCTTTTTATTCCCCCAGTACCTTGTTCAAAGCTTTATCAGGCAGAATAATCAGATCTCAGTCTCCTAATGCCACAAGCATTTAGCCAAATCTCCTGCTGTTCCCCAATGCAGGCAGAGCAAGAAAGCAGTGTCAGCTCCTGGCGACCTTTCCTCTTACTTTTGTTGGAGTTGGAGGAACCATCAGAATACTATTTACTCCCATTGCAGCTACCACATGCTATGAATGGGCTTATAGTTGTAGAAGAAGAGGTCCATCTAAGGGAAGAGCATGCAGCTTCTTGGGGCTGATCTGGGAAGTGCTGACAGTTTTCAATCTGCACTTGCTTCACTGGTCTGATATTGGAGTCACATTGATCAGGTGCTGAGTGATCCCTTCATGTGGCTGATAGTCATCAGACTCCTGAAACCTGAGGAACTGGGGAATTTTCTGGGGTGATTTTAGTGGAGTGTGCTTCTGGATCCAAGAGGGGACACTGCCAGGAGGTACCAGGATGTGTGAAAACAGGTGAAATAAGGAGGAATGTTTGTTTCTGGGCTCTTTTCATAAACAAATGCACTTAAGGACATCTTTTTAACTATGAGAAGCTTCTGGTTTTGCCTACTCTTACAGTACTCTAGATGTCATTGGTGGTATTCTTTGAGCATGGGGTAACTCCCTTCCCCAAAGGGACTCAGCACCTTACCTTCCATCAGCCCTCTGCCAGGAAAAAGGCCCCACTGAAACTACATCCCAGGAGAGCTTCAACATTTCAACAAGGCTCATGAAGGCATGTTTTTGGAAGAACAATTAAGGCGCTATTTCTGAGACACCATGTGCAGTAGCAAAATTGTTCTTCTTTAACACCATTCTTGTGAAGGTTTACTGATAGGGCTTGGTAAGGCTATTCAAGGTGAGGAAACGTAGTCCTAAACCTTGTGGGCAGCTGCAATGACCTGGGTTGATGGCTTGCAACTTAATTCAGTGCCAGTCGATTACAATTATGGATGTTAAAAAGGGAAACTAGGGAAGTGCTGTTGTTATGGATCTTCTTTCAGGAACAGGAATAAAAAGAAATAAATTTAAATGGTGCCACACAGGTGGTTCTTAAAACAAAAGACATGATTTCTATTAGTAAAATACTTCATTTCCACTAATACTCCATTTCCACTCTGAAGATTGATACTAGTATTTGTGTAGCTCACAGCCACTTGTGCCTTACTCACTCTTAGATAGATAGATAAAATTCCAATTCATTTCAATTGAAGGGTTTCTATTTAAGTGCCATGGGTATAATCAGTCTATTAAAATGGGAGGTGTTAATTTTCCAGTAATCACTACACTTTCTTTCTCTTCCTATCTCCCAGTTGAAAGGACAGCCTCATCCTGCATGGTTAAAATGTAGTAATGCATTTAATGCCAGGCCATGATTTTAGACCTCCAGCTGTTTTACTGGTTGTGTAAGTAAAAATAAGATAATGTTATGCTTGGTAACCATGGTTTTGTAGACATTCACATTTTACAAATCACTGCACAGTATGCAAACCATTATATATATTTAAAATGTTTAAAATCAAGACTACCAGGAGTCTACCACTTCCATTATTTAAGGAGGGGGACTGCTAGAGTGTGAAGAGTGATATATTCTATCAAGCTATTCAGCCCAGTTATATTATCAGTGCAAATTATGTGAAAATATGTGCTTCAGCAAGACAAGAAAGGAGTATTCACTGCTATAAAAAGTTTGCTGTGGGAAGCTAGATGGAGTCATTGGTTTGGTGTAATATATGAGTAAAATCTGATTTTTTTAAATAATAAAAAAGGGAAAAAACAGAGCACAGAGAGAAGGCAACCATGAAGTACTTGTTTATTCTCTTCCCGTAAAAAAAAAACCCTGTTTCTGCTTGAAACAAAGGAACTGAAACTCATCTCCAGCAATTCTAGCCAGGTGTAACTACTCATGTGAGCAGAGATCTTCCTGATTTATGTAGGCAGGAGCAAAAGCAAAACCAGGGTCAAAAAGAAGAAGCTTATTGATTTGTTTCTTGTGCACAGGCAAAAATATTATACCTCACCACCACGATCATAAGCGTGAAGTTAAATCCAAGCAAACCTTAACTGGAATATTTCTTTGTAAGAAAACACTGGTAAGTGGAGCTATTGACAGCTGCATTTTCAAGAGCATCTGCTTCCAGAGACAGCAGCCATTGAGAACAAATGTTTTTGGAGGCAGATTGTGCTGCTCTGATTAGGAGAACAGGCAAAGATAACAGATAGTGTTCGGCTGCACCTGAAATTGCCTTTAAAGTTCAGTAGGAAATTTGTAGCAGTAGTAGGGAAAAAAATGGCCTCTGCTTGTGCTGTAATTTTTCAGAGACACACATGTAGCTCTCTGGACAGTTAGAGCTCTCAATTTTAATTAAAAAATGGTAAGTATTACACAGTACAGTCAGACCTGATTAATCGGGGTGGAGCTGGTTTATGTGTATGTCTGGGAATACAAATGCTTTGGATATTAATCAGGACTGCTGTATTTATTTATTTTAGGTATTTATTCAGATTGGCCCCTGTTTGGCAGCCTCCAGCATTCAAAAACATCCATCAGGGCAAATTCACAGCACTGGTTTAAAAGAAATAAATAAATAAAAGAGCAGAAAGAAATAAAAATTGTGCTTTTTCAAACCATGATTTTTGTGTTCTTTGTTCTTCTCATCCTTAGGATGCATTTGGGTTAACTTCAAATCTCTTTCTTCACCACTGAAAGGAACAGAAACCAATATGTCCCCTTCCACCATCCAATTGAAATAAAAAAACCCAAACTCTTGAAGTTTAAGCCAGTAACCCATCTTCTTGAATGGGAGTGGTAATTAAAGCTTTGACTACAGCTAGAAGAGCATAAGAGAACAGTGGCAACACTCACTTTAATAGGCATCTCCTGATTCATGCCCAGAAGGTCTCCCAAAGGTTATCATAACCCAAGAGCTCCACACATGTATTTTGCCAATAGTGCTCTGCATTACCTGTTTGAAGGTAGATTTCAGCAATGTAAAGAGCCCATTTGCTTAGCTTTAAATCAGGAAAATCCCCAACTGCTGCTCTTCATCAGAGGAGGAGTTTCAGCCCCATGTCCTGTTCATCCTCTCATTTCCTTGGGAAAAAATAAAATATGGGAAGTATACAGAGTTCTCTTGAACCACTCCTGCCTCTGGTGCAGTCTGCAGGCTGTCTCCTTCCCCCAACAACAATATCTCACTTGGGAAAGAAGCATCTCAGCAGCCTGAGCCAAAAGGGAGGAGTGTGTTTAGCCTGAGACTGCAAAGTGGAAATGGACTGAACCTGTTTCCATGAGGAATGTTCACAGTGGTCCCCTATCGTTGGGGAGGTTGTTATTTACGTAACTGGATTAGCACATCAAAGCATCAGGACAAACATCTTGAAATATTTTTCTTCACAGCAAACGATCTGGAAGTCTCAGAGACGGAAAACCACATATATATATCTGAATTCAAATTCCGACTTGCTTTGTGTTTTGGCTATAAAATCTAATTTCCACAAATCACACAGTATTCATTCTGCTGGAAATACCTTAGAAATACTTCAATAATAATTTTCACACACTACATCTGTGAAAATCTGCTATACAAGTGTTATTTCCTTTTAACAGACATCTGACAACTTTGCTCAACAAATGCACCCACACAGAGTGGGATTTTATCTGTATGCTTTGCATTCATGTATTCCCTAGAATACTAGGAAACAGCTACTTACATAAACAGGTTCACCTTGCCCACAAACACTTTTGTGGGTAAATCTGTCTGCAAAGTAAAAATAAAGATTTGTCTTTATACAGTATTTTCAACTAGAAAACAATTTGTTGCTTGTAGAGTAGTCACTGTGCCTTTATGTTACTTCAGTGTCCTGAAAATGTTGAAAAAGAAAAAAAAAAGTACTGTCATTAGAAAAAAGTTCAACCTCTCAGACAAACAACATCTGCTAACAAGATGTCCCTACGTTGCAGATGGGCACCCACTTCCAAATTCAAACTACCACTGTAAAATCTGTGTATATTCTTGACTTAATGAAAATGTGGTCTTCTGTGTCGGTTTAAACTTCAGTGGGGATCACTTGAGATTACACAGGTTTCCATCTGATGAAACAATGTGGTTTCATCATGTTGTTCTTGCTGTGTTTCAGAGTAAAATGCTTTTCTGTGCCTGAAGAAAGTGAGAAATAAAAACTCATGGACAGTGTCAGAGGTCAGAAAGATAGGTCTGAGCTATAGGGGACTCAAAATAGTTCAATCTTTTATTGGCCCACCACTCATCACTGGTAATCAGAATGTTTTACGTCATCCACTTCTTTAATTAAAAAAAACATAAGATTAAAAGGCTGACTTGTCTCCCTGAGTTCTCATCCTAGGCACCCTTCAGAGTCCCCAGAGGATCTCTGAGGGCTCCTCCAGAGGTGCTGAGGATGAAGGACATGTGTAGCCAGCATTGCTTTTTTTGTGCAAAAGATGAACACCAAAGCAACCCTTCTTTTGCAATGTCTTTATAAAATCCTCAAAATGGATTATTGTGTTATTTAATGCACTCACATTCAACATTTTTGGATCCTGTGTGTAACATCTTCCCATCAGTGTGGAGACCTGTAGGTTTTTAACTCTGGCTGTTGTTGATTCATCAGCTGTCTGAAGCAGTCAGCTCTGCTTTGGTTTTTGTGACTTCAGTGCTAACAACCAGATCTGTTCTAAATATTGAGACTTACAAGACAGCAAAGCTACTCGCAAACAGGGATGCAGAGGGGAACAGAGTATTTTTAAAGATTATTTTTTTCATCATCATCATTATTAGCATTATCATGACAGAGAAAATCTAACACCACCAAACCCATATTATGTATAAGTACAGGAAATGAACATACCACAAAATACCAATAGTCTAATGGCCTAAGTTTCCGTGTAGTGCCCCTCTCCACTTCTCTCCAGAAGGGAAAATGTTCTGACACAGAAAGGAAAAAGGCAGCAGAATGCTTTTCCTTGACTATTATTTCGCACAATACTTGAAAGAATTCTCTGGGCAAGAGGGATGGAGCTGAAGATCTACTTGTCTATGTGAGATGATTTCCAGTCAGTTTGGGAATGTCTTCACCCAAAGTACTTAGTAAAATGTGTATGGCCAGAACCAGTGTCATCTTCTTACTTTGTAACCATTGTGGGGTTATTTTTTACAAATGACAGGGAAGAGATAGATGTGTGTCCTGAATAAATCACAATATGAGTCTTGAAATAGAAAATATAATGAGCTCCACACTCTCTTCACGTACACCTACTTTCTTCTTTGTAGATCACCAAACCCACAAGAGGAGTTAGTTTTCACCCTCTGCCAGCACTTGACTGGTATGCCCAGCAGAACGCTATGTGTTCCCTCAGGCACAGGAGTCCCCTAGGGTAAGGCAATTTTTAGCCAGGGAAAGCTCAGCAAAAGTATTCAAATAGCACAGGCCTGCTCAGTGGAGAATCTTGCTCTTTGCCTGGAAGGCTCTTGGGAGACACAGCTAACTGGGTGAGTGAGAGTTCCCTCATTCCTGATATGGGAAAGATTTGCTAATAAGTGGGAACCGACATGAGTTATGTGGTGGTAGCAACAAGATTCCTTGGCAGGTTTGAGCAGATCCCTTGCTGGCACACATGCCCTGGTCAGTAGGGAATGGCTTACTCATGATAGCCTCACATAACCCATGGGTTTCCACCTCCCCACTCTCCCACCCAGCCCCTGAAGTAGGCAGAACTGCTGCCCTCAGGAGCATCCCTAATGTGAGGCTTGTGAAGGAACCAACCAAGACAGCAATACAACATGGTGGCAGCTGACCAAATATTTAAGTGGCCTTTTAAGAAGCTGCAGAGATCTCACCTTTCAGCATCTCACTTTTCGCATGAAACCAGACCTGGTGACACTGCTGAAGCTGATCCAGCATTTGAGCACCAAGGCTGGCCTCTGCTCCACCACCTTCCACTTAGCAAGACTGCAAGGTGTAACTGTGGGATTGTCACTTGCTGAAAATGTTTTAATAACGGGTTTCCCCCACAATATTCTGGTATATCCTAGTTTTTACAAGTTTGGCAGTATCTGGCATTCTGTAAAAGTCACCACCAGGTATAATTTCAAGCAAAGGTTTCAGTAATCCACCCCACCTTTTGGACAGACCTCCTTCTGGGGCACTGGGGGCAGCTGAGGAGGGGCACTGGGGGAGGCTGTTAGCACCCACCCACAGGCTGCTGAACCAGAGCTCTGCAAGACAGTGCCTGCCTGTAAGGTGCTGTTGTGGGTTTCTCACCAAATAAGTGGATTATTACCCTGGCTTGCAGCTGCTCCACAGAAATAGGTCAGCCTCAGGAATAAGCTTTGCCTTCCCCTATTTGGTATCAGAAGCATCCAAGAGGAAAAGGGGCTGCTTGCAGGATCCTTGTCCAGGGACCATTAAACTCCTGAACAATGGGTTGCTGCTGTCAGTGCTTCCTAAAGATGGAAATGTTCTTAAAGTCAGCACCTGTGGTTTCATTGCATTAGACTTAGGTATGTGTCCCATAGTGGTGAGATTTTTTTTCTGCCTTTATATTTGTTTAGCCTCTGTTGAATCCATTCTGCTCTGAGCAAGGAAGACATTTGTTGGTCATTCATGGGTAGCACTTTGCTTATAGGACACCTGCCCCCCCACACACACCTCTGCCTCCCATCTGCTTTTTGGATAGAAACTCTGTGCTGAGAATAGCACTGATGCCAGATGTGCCAAAGTGGGAGCCAGAGGGGTAGAGCCAGCAGATGGCCTTACCTTTTTCACACTCAGCAAAAGTAACTCTGAAGCAAAGGAAGAACCTCAAACAGGCTGGGAGGAGGCTGTTTTGGCCCATATTGTGCCTGCTCCATGCAGGAGAGAGCACACTGAAAAAGCTCCTGCCCCATTTTCTTCTGCCTTTTTTCCCCCCAACAGCACAGTAACTGCAGCTAACATCCCAACCCCAACCACCTCCCATCTCTCCCAGCCCAGCACATATTTGCACCTTGAAAGCGTGCTTAGCACAGGTTTTGTAGTGAGGTTGCAGGCTGAAGTAAAAGGGAGCTGTGCTATAACGCTAGCAATGCAAACTTTAGATCTAAACATCATGTCAGCTGTGTCAGGGGATAAAAAAAACAACCTGTAGAACTGGCAAGAAGAACAAAACAAAGGACTGAAATCAAGGATATGCAACTTAGCTTTGATATGAAGATTTCTCCATCCCTCATGCCCTTCTCATGCCATTATAACTCAGCTGATGACTTTGCAGTGTAAAAAGCTTGCAAAGTTTTCATTAGTGCCTGTATGTTTTTTCCCCTCATTGCTCTGCCAATCTGAATTGTGGTTAAAACCACTGAAAAATATTAAGATAAAAGCCTTTACCTGTTATATTTGATATGACTGGAGAAAGTCTTACAGGAAACAGTCTTCTTAGAGGAATTCCAGACCAAGAAATTAGAGTAACCTCCCATTTTTGAAGAGTATACCCAAAGTAACCCTTTTTGCACATTTAGCTCCCACGGCACTTATGCAGTAAGGGCCTCATAGTCAGCTAGTGTAAACTGGCTTAACTCCATGAATTTATAAGAAGCTAATCCAGTTTCCCTCAGCTCAGGATCCATCCCTTGGATGCTCACCTCATGTACCTGAGCTGCTCTGTGTGAATAGAGAGGCTCTGCACACCCTTTTCCCCAGTGAAACCACGCAGGAGGCAGATGCTGGAAAGAGCATCCCTCCCCACCTACCTCCCAGTGGCAGCTCTAAAGATATCTATCGCTGGGGTCTGCAAATTAATTTGCCTCTTGCAAAAGAACATGTGCTGCCAAGGCCGCCGCTCGCCACAGTTTCTGGAGCGGCACGGCAGATTTAGAGCAGGCTTTGCTGAGCTCCCGTTTCCACGTCCCAGTAACCACATGCTGGGGACTGTGGGAGAACCGCAGGTGACTGACCCCAAAGGCTGCAGCAGAAATTCACCCCCAAAGGCTGGCAGCTGAGCGGGGCCCGAGCCCAGCTGGAGCAAGCAGAGGAAGGAGGGAGGATGGGCTGCAGCAGCCTTGGGAAGCGTGCCACGGCCGGCAGCCTGCTGAACAGGTTGCTCCCAATAAAAGTGCTTCACCACTGGATTGAGGCGGCGGATGAATTAATTGTGCCATTTCCATGACATTCTGCCGGAGCTTAAATGTATTAGTAACTGTTCATCCCCGAAACAGCTTTTTCCTCCCACACGAGGGGGAAAAATATCCATCTGAATTTTTTAGATTATGTGACAGGCTTGCAAACTGTTGTTAACTTTATCATTTGGGATATGGATTAGACTGCAGCACATTAATTTATCAGGAAGTAAGAGCTGCCTGTTCATCTCTTTTCTGTTATGACATCTGCAGCGAAAGTACGATGGGAGCCAGACAGACAGTGAGTAATAGACTAGAATATGAAGTTTGGAGGGGGGGAAATGGCAAGGTTTGCTGTGGATATAATTGAACCCATTAAGCAAAAAAATAAAAAAATAACAGTCAGTGATTCTTTTAGCAGATATCACTCTTAATGAAATTGCAGATAATGAAACCTGCCAGTTAAAAGAAATATCAATTCACATCTATTAAGGCTGGCACAGAAAAGTCAAGGAAAATCCAATCCTGCAATTGAAGACATTTTGCTGGAGTCCCCAGAACTTTGAAGACACCATCCATTTGCTCCTCACTTCTTCAGCCCCTCGTGGAGAGGTCACACACACACAGGTACACACTTTGTCTCCCTCAGGGCACACAGGGTTCTCTCCCACCATTTGCCTTCACTCCTGCATGACACACCTGCTGCAGGGCCACAGGGCCAACATGATGGGAAAGGTGAAGGCCTTTTGATTTGTGGACCAAAAGAGTGCACGAAACATTAAAGAGAGCCTTGCCAGCATTCTAAATTGCTAATGCAAACTCTCCAGCTCTGCAGAAAACATATTCCCATTTTCATTTTCATCCCCCTTTGGCCTCTTAGTCCTCCAGTTACGTGACTGGTGTCATGTGAACAATGACATGGCACAAAAAGTGTGAAGCTTAGGTCCATGAGTTTGGCCGCTTAATGCCAGTGGACAAATCTGTTTGCATTATCTATATTTAATATGTAATGATCAGTGTCCATGAACTTCTAGACTGAATTTGCCATGTCATGACAGTTTGGTAAGAGTATCACCTCACAGCAATTTATAAGTCTTCATTTTATTTGCTAAAGACAAATCAGCTACAGGGCACAGGGCTCTCTGCCTCTGTGGGTGCTACCCCTCAGTCTAATTTCCCAGCTCCCCAGGGACCAGACCTGATGTCCCAAATCCTTCAGGATTTCAATCCTCATCAAGGTATGCTTGCATGTGGCTGGACACAGTAAAATTCAGCACATGCAGCTAAAAACAGTCCACCAACATCTAGTCAAAGTAAATTCAGCTAATTCATTCTGAAGGTGTTCCCAGGTGCTTTTTAATTCGTATTATGTAAACAATCCCAGCAGCAACTTTTTTCCTTTGTTCCTATTAATTCACTGGGTGTGTGCGTGCGCAAGAGGCAAGGATTTATGGCAGGAGTATCCATGTAGACTCTTCATAATCTCTTTAGTTTCCCCCTTTCTATTTGTAAAAGGTGTCCCTGGCCTAGCCCACAATGCCACCTGGGAACAAAGGAATGGCCAGGTACTGGATCAGGCCATTGTTCTGCCACTCTCTGTGCCCATTCCTGCCAGTGGCCAAGACCAGCTGCCTCACAGGACTGTGCAAGAAACCCCCAATGAACCCTCATGGGATGATGAGCCCATAGCAGAAGTATTTTCTCACTCCCCACCAGTTAGCTGTTTCCCAACGCCATGGAGCCTCAGAGTTTGCATCCCGTACAGCTTTTTTAATCTAGTCTCATGTAATTCTTGTTATCCATACAAATGCCTAGTCCGTTTGGGATCCTGCTAATCTTTCGGGCTCAGCGGTGTTTTGTGGCAGTAAGTTCCCAGGGTTAACTAAGTGTTATCTAAAAATATTTCCGTATTGGTTTCAAATCTTTCCTCTCATGCTTCCTTATTGAGTGACTCTTACTCGTGAATTTTAAAAAGCTGGCTGAGATCGTCTTTTCTAACGTTACTGGTATTTCTCATTGTCCACCCAGTTTCCCTCCTTTGACATAAATCATCCCTGAACAGATGTAGGAGGGCCCTCTTGACTGCTTGTGAGGAACACTTTCCAGGACTAGATCAAGCCCCTTTATTTATATATAATACTAGCAACCATCCAGTCCCCTCATACAGCTGGACCCCAAGAGCCTCAAAAAGTTTATATTGCCATAAAAAAAATAGACCAGACAGCCTCCAAACACAAAGGCCCATGGAGCTGAGCAATCCAAAAGCAATAACCAGGCTGGACAAAATCCATCAAAGATAGATCATCGTTCATTTGGGATTGATGAGCTCAAACCCGTCAGAATCAACAAGTTTTTGGGAAACTTGAAAAAGCATCAGCCAGAAAGGTAAAGCCATCCATGCCCATCAACAAACCCAGTGGGCTGGTTCACCCAGCTTTCCTTTGGTCACGCAGCCTCACTGGGCCGTATAATTGCTGCCTTATTGGAAAGATACGAGCCTGCCCGTCGAACAGATGCAAGTTTCCCCTGCTCTCGTTCAGCTGGGAACCCGCTCGGCAAAGCAGAAATAAATCACGGGGAACTCGCTGTCATTTCTCCACCTTCCCGCACACTCTCCGCTGCTGCCGCCTGACTCGCTCGAGCTGGCATAGTTTTTAAATGAAATCTGTGAGATTGGCATCAGCAGCCTTGCCTAATTTTTAGCTAATACCTTGGTGGGTTCTGCATTCGCATCTGGCCGGCGCCGTCACGCTGAGCCTGATGATAACAGGCTGCCGCTCTTTGCGAGCAGCAAGCCTGGGTACCGCTCCGACTGCCTAAACTCAGGCTTGTTCCAAGCACAACAGCACAGCCAGCGAAGGGTCTGCAGCGCAGGACTTCTCCCAAGGCATAAAAAAAGGGAGAGAGAGAGAGAGAGAGAGAAGGGGGAGGAGGAGAGAGAGAGAGAAATGTGTTAACTGTGCTAACAGTGCCAAGTAATATGCTTCGTTAAAAATTTAATCACCTGCAAGTGCAAAACAAGTGCAAAGCAATCATGTTGTAATTAGCACAGCAATTAACACCTCCCTTTTCGATAGCACATGCATCCTAGGAAGTGCATGATTGCAAGTGTTTATGCTGCTGACAGACTAAGTTCCTATAGAGAGGAAAAAATTGCTTAAATAGATTTTTTTTTTCCCCCCTCGTCTTTTTGGCATTTGGGCTGTTATGCGTCCATGAAACCCCAGCACCAGCTGCCATGTTGGTTTTGTGCGAGTGCTACTCCATGGCATGGCATAACTAACAACTACAGCTTGAACTGGAGCCTCCTGGAAGATGGCTGCAAGCCTCTAGAGCCCCACTGTGAAACAAATTTGTAAGTATTAAAATTACAAGATGATTTTTATTTTTTTTTTTTGCAGACTAACGCTTGCCAAAGGGGAAGCACCAAGCCTGCACTGAGACTGTAGGTTTGGGGATGCTACAGCAAAGAGGACAGGACAAACCAGAGCTGTGTCTTCAGAAGGGCTCTGAAGCTAAAATACGACAAACTCCATAGTACTGAGATCTCTCTTTGACGTGTCCCCCCTCATTCAAACAGCCAGTTCTACCCAAAGGCTGTGCTGGAAGCAATTTGATTCAGTTTGATACACTGGTAGATGCAAAATTGGCTTGGGAAAACACACTGCTGCCAACCATGCCTGTGTGACTGCTGCTCCTTTACCCACACACTGGGGTGTCCATGCTTGTCTGCTTGTCCATGATCTCCTGTTTTCATCACCCCTAGAAAACCTGGAGTTTGACTGTCCCATTCACAATCCTGTCCCTCTCCTAGGACTCATTGCCATTTTCGTTGTGAGACCACATGAGGAAGGAAAACTGACTCTCAACATTAGCTTAGTGAAGTTATATAGACTTAAATAACTCACATGCATCCGTCTTATTTAGAGGCTGTTCAACTTTAATAAATGGATTGTGTTTTCAATGGGACACCACACTTGGCATTTTGGCAGAAACTCAGTGGCTCTCACAGTTGCTCAGTTATGACAAAGAGCTGGTCTGCAAGTTTGGCATCCAAAAGCTGAGCACCAAAAGGTAAAAGCCATCTTTGGAAACATAAGCCATGAGGCCAGTCTTGATGTTCCTTCCCTCCCAGACACTGAGATTGTTGGAAGGTATTTTCATCACATGGTTCAGTATTGGGATTCCCATTTGCCAAGTTAAAAGCCACAAACAACATTACCATCAGGTCTGAGCCAAACAAATAACCCTGCAATAACTTCAACTCCTGAAAAAGTTACTTCCTTGCTGCATAACCTCAAAAATTCACATTTTCCACACCATTAATTCCATGAATTAGGACAAAATTGGAGCACGAATTCAGTAATTACCATAGAGACAAGTAGAAGACAAGTGAAAACAAAGCTGGGAAAGAGCCATGGTACCTTTGCTATCCCAATGCATTTTGCTGTTTCTTGAGCTGCTTCTGAACAGAGGCAGAAGTCAAGCCATGATAACTAGATTTTCAGCACTATTTCTGACAACACTGGGGCCCTGTGTTCATTCCTCTCCCTCCAGCCAATTGACCGGTGTTTCAAATACAGACCTTTGGGTTTCCCAATTGTATTTTATTTGAGGTTTTTCTCCCAGCTCCCACTGGCCTGCTTACACCATTTTCTGCCTCCAGTGAGCACTTCCTTGGAGCCAAAGGTCTTGAAGGTGCTTTCATCCCCCTCTCTGTTAGGAGGTAAGCACATATTTGTGGTTTTTTGGCACAGTCTCCACATTGCCCTTCTGTTATTCAGACAGAATAACAGAATGCAGTTCAAGCATCCAGGTTTTAATGCTTTTCATTGGCAGTGACAGGCACTTACCCCTAGCACACAACACACTTTATATTACTTTTATAAGTCTCTGGTATGATGTGGATTGTAGAGTCCTGAAGAGTATCCTCTAGTTCTGCCCGGGGCTGCACTGGAGAGGGGTGAGAAGAGGCTCTCGGGATCTGCATTAAAAGGTCTGCCACCACCTTTGTGAGAGGTTTGGAGTGATTTCCCTTCCTCTGCTGGAGTTCAGCTTCTCAAAGGCATACTGCTAAATCATCCCTGCCAGAGATGACTTACCCCCAAGGCTCATAAAAGTACTTCTGAAGAGCAGGCATGTTTGTACTTGAAATGCACTGAAATAAGCCATGTGTGAGGGCTGGACAGTGGGGGGTATCCTGAGCAGAATACCCCTGAAACTCCAAGCCAGGGTCCTCATCTCAGCTGACAGCACAATTCCAATTACAGAAGTACAACATCACGTGTAATTATAGATATACAGGGCATGTTTTTCAGGAAGTTCTTGTACAATGTGCAGTCAACACCTACACTAATGGTTGGATTCTGTGGTGCCAAGTCCCCTTCTGTCACTGAAATGGATTCCATCAAAAAGTTTGTGCAAGTTGCTTTTTAAAGTGTTTGCAGGACAGCAGAAAGTTTAAGTAATGGAAGCCCCTGTTCTCTTCAACCCAAGAAAAGCTGATAGTTATCAGCAATAAAAGGTTTGGAAAGCCACTGGGGGTGAGGAGAATCTCGCACTCATAGGAAACCACAATTTAGCGTAACCGTACAAAAGCTCGTGGTTCAACATATATGCAAAATACATCAGAAAATTCCCATCCTGGGAACAAGCAAAACAGTCTGTGCTCATGGGAGGCAAACACAGGGAGGGAAATCCTCTCGTGAGCAAGGGCCACAGCAGAGAGCAGAGAAGAATGTCTGGGAAAGGCCAGTGGGCCCATCACTTGCCAGCAGCTGTCAGCAGGGAGATTTCACAGGATCCCATGGCAGCTGCATGTTTGGCTCTGAATAGAGAAGACAGTAGGGCAGTTACATAAACAAAGTGGGACCTGTGAACCTGTGATCTGCTCAAGAACATGATCACTGGGAAACTGCTACATGCAGTATGGAATCACCCATCTCTCACTGGGGTCTTTTAGTCTAAATAAAACAGACATAAAGAAAAGTGTGGCTTTATCAAGTAGGGACAGCACAGACTACAGCCCTAGACTAACCTCCTGTGACTACTTCTTCACAAGATAGGTCTTTACAAGACAAAAAGAGTCCTCAAACAAGTCCTTATAAAGGGATGTAACACCATGGGTGTTGCAAATTGATGTAGCCCTTTGGCCAAGCTTCACCAGCAGGATTCAGCTGTATCCAGTGCCCTTGATTCCTGAACTGTCCAGCCAAGTCAAGAGCACCACTATGTTCCTCAAGGATGATTTGGTCATAGTTCTCAGTGTCACATTATAGATGTTGTACTCATGGCATTCAGACAGGTAAATATGGGTGGTGCAAATTCACAGGGAGTCATTGCTTTGTCAATTAGCAAGGCATAGGCCTTGGAAATAACAGATGAGATGGGAAGGAAAGTACCGAAGCACTGAAAGGAGATAGGAAAACCAAGAGTACCTGAACAGCAGGTACAAAAGGCTTGGGAGGTATTTAGGTTTGAGAGGTATTTAGGAAAGCTAAAAATCTTCTTCACTGACCTATAGAGCAAATTTTACAGGTTTTTGTTCACTAGGACTGTGATTAAGATCTCAAAGTCTGTGGCTTGGCACCCTCTTGGAGTTTAGAGAGAGTAAGACCCCCACCCCTCAGTAATAATGCACCTAAACTTGACAGGCACTACTCTCCCACAACTAGGGAAGATAACCTTTCTCACTGATATTTCTAAGTCTGGAATGAAAGAGAGTGGAAAACTTAGAGAAAGAAAAAAAAAAGTCTGAATTCCCACTCATTTTGCATATCCAAGTTCCCAGGCACCCATCCCTTTTTTACTAAAGGGGGGAAGAAATATATTTAATAAAGATCTGGCAGGAGTATGACGAAATAACAAGTAGGATGAGACCATGTTACATAAATTGGCAAGACTCCAGCTTGTAAATGATTAAAACAAAAGAAAAAGGGAGTTTCCACAAAGACTAACGTAAAAAGCATTTTATAATCAAAAGGCCTGAAACTATGGGGGCTGATGGGAATGTCTAGCAAAACAAGCCTGTTCTGAAGCTTCCAGATGATACACGGAAACTTAATCAGCTCATCTCAGTCAACCTTAAATCAAAGAAAAGACTCATTGGAGGTTCAAAGGGAAAAGTGGTTTTGTGGCTCAAGAACAAGAGCGGGACACTTTCCTGATTCTGCCACAGATTTCCTTTGAGATCTTGGGTAAGTCACTGACTTGTGTGATATTAAATTTCAAACTATTGGGTACAGCAATTTCACTTATACGTATATTACAATTCATCCCTGGAAATGGACTATCACATTTTTATGCCTGGCTCTTTACACACACACACACCATCCACACAGCACTGTTGTTAACAAGCAGACCTTCAAATTTCGCTCCATATTTTTTTTTCCTCTGTCAAATGTAGAGAAGCCCCATATAGCTTTATAGCAGTGCTGTCATACTGCATTAGTGGATAATATTTCTAAATATCTTTGAGTAGATAACATTATGGAAGTGAACGCATTCTCTGTAATTTACTGCTATGAGGTTAACAGAAAGTGCTTTTTCCTCTCAGGTAGACACCAAAAACAAACAAAAAAAGGAAGCTGCTTAAATGTTTGCAAACTCCCTGCTGTTAAGAAAAGCAACCCTTCACAATTGTCCCGTAACTCTTGCTGCTTCTTTACCCAAAGCCAAAATTAAGTGACATTAAAACTGAGAATTATAACATCAAGAGAGATGCAGATCTAATTGATGTTGGAAAAGAAAATTTGTTACTCAAAATCAAATGCTAATTGGCTCCAGCATTTTAAACTAAGCAAGCTAAGAGGCTGTGGAGAACATACAGGTCTTCAAGGGGAGTTTGCTAACCAGATGCAGTTAGAGCCCAGCCTTAATGTCTTTTTATCTTCCAGGTTCACAAGTGTATGTGTACGTGTGTGCACATTTCTGAAAGTCTGCTCTTCTGTACACTGAAAATTCAGATGAAAGTCAAAAAGAGGAAAGTTAGATCAGGGAATGAAGACTTCTTTATACTGCTTCCAAGCTCTGCCCTGATGCATTGTGTAACCTTGGGCAAGTCATTTAACTTGTCTTGCTCATCCATCAGATAGAAAGATGATGCTTATCTGTTGCATGAAAATGAGTTAATTGCTGTTTGCCAACTGCTTTCATCTCTTTGGATGAATCAGATTGAGGCCATATATGTGAGTGTATATAATTTTGCATGTGTATTTTTATTTGGAGCTTGCTTATGTCTTGGAGCATAGCTTCTTCAGGTCAACACTGGTTATCTGCTTGGCAGAGAGCCCCTATTGTACATTTCTGATGTAATGCAAATCATCGCAATGAGAAACACATAAGTGAAAGGTATTACACTTGTCATCATCATTAGCTGTTGTTGTTGTTGTTATTGCTGTTGTTATTATTATTCTTATTATAGTCTCACACTTGGATTCAGAGATAGGACCACTTTAAAAAAATATGGCCCCAAGAAAGAAGTCTTCTGCTCTTGGGAATAAGTATCTAAAAATAAAAGGAATGGGAGAGGCATGGGCCTGGAGCTGTCTTTACAGAAATGTGTTGATGTAAAGTTTCCCAGGGGCATCACAAAATCTTTAAATTCATTTATTTATAGTCTTTGCCACTCAGGAACTGACCTACGCAACTGCTTGGCCAGTGGGTGGTTCTCATCAAAACAATAAATCTCCTCCCTCGGGGAGGAGACATAGCACTCAGGGCTTGTTTGATTTTTGGAAACAGAAGTAAATTGGTGTGAGAGACTCAGAGAGAAATAATAATGAGAAATTCTCTAAACCATAGACACAGCACTTGAAAGAAGTCCAAGGGCTGTACAGCTCTTGGGAGCAAAGTCTGTTTCTCAACCAGCAGCAGATGCACTACGGACTGTACCTTGTCTGTGACACAGGGAGGTGACACTGCTGTTGAAGGATATGGAATTGCCTACAGATGCCAAAGGGGTCACCACTGCTTTGGGAAGCAGGCCTGGAGTGAGCAGCAGACACCAGCAATCTGGTGGGCTTGAAAGGTATGATATTTAAGTATACCTAAATGTTAACTATAAAACCTTGTCATTCTTTCATACAGGGCACTCCAGTACCAGAGAGTTTCTTCAAAAGAGGCCAGGTTCTCCAGTCCTGTCTGACACATGTCCCCACTACCCATGCTGCCACCTCTGTTGTGTGGCAACAGTCACTTTTGCCTGTCTGGAGCTCTGCAACTCCAGAAAAAGCTTTAGCCTAGTGACAATTCTCATCAGAAAGAGACCCAATGAATAAAATGACCAAAATCCAGATTTGCTAGTAATTCATTCTTTGCCCCAAGCACCAGGTTTTCCTTTCTTTTGGGTGAAATCTCCCAGTTGAAATCTGAGTTTGAAAGCACTGCAGAGATGTCCCTCCCCGTGGGCGGACTGCAAAGCTTTGAAACATCTGCCTTTTCAATCTCATGGACTACAACAACAACACAGCGTCCTCCATGTCAAGGTGTTGACACACTGTGTCTGGACTCATTCCCAGGCCCCATGGTTCTGCCATATCTCTTTGCCTTGGAGAAACACACATTTTCTATCCAGTGGCTCTTCTGGTTCCTCCTTCCATAGGACTGAAAGAATGGGGAAGATTTTATCCAGGCTTTCCATGCGTGGTTGAATTTTGCCCGTAAGGACTTGTTTTTACTCATCCCACACTTTCGTCACACCAAGTATGAAAGATCTAATAGACTGGGATGCAAATGCTGTTAAAGTGTTAACTTGTGTGATTTTTTATTATAGATTGCAGTGCTTGTCATTATTTAAGTTAGATTGGTTATCTCATTTTGTTGTTTCACTCTGCTTGCTTTACTTGCTATTTATTGGTGACTTATATAATTACTATGATTAAATTAATAGATTTTAGAATGTAAATTAGTTTCCAGTAGTGTTTATTAGATACATCTACAGATAGGGTTTAAATAAAAACACAGCCTGAAATCAGAATTACAGTGCATTCTAATCTTAATGGGTGGCATGGACCTAACCTGCTCTTTGTTAAGTTTGGGTATCTGGAACAAGTCTCTGTAGTCCTCCTCTGAAAACCACTAAGGGCAGAAGTTGCTGCAAATTAATCCTATTTCTTTTTTACAGGAGCCTAACTTTGTTCAGATACAGACATGCAGCTCAAAGTGAACTGATCAACTTTCATGGGCTAAAGAGGACTTACTAATTGCTGGAAAAGCTCCACAGAAACATTCATTAAAGTCAAACTTTCAGCCCAAGTTAAAAAATCCAAAGGAAATGCAGCAGAAGATACTGGTTACAAAGGGATACAGTAGTTCAAAATAGGCCCTTTCCCCTGCTTCCTGCACCTCCAAATGGCTTTTTTCTTGATAGTATGTTTTACTCCTGCTCTTTTTTTGTAAAAAATTATTAACTGACTCTGTTGCACATGCACTTCAGTCTAAACTATTTTGTGGCAGCAAGGAGGGCAGTGATATTAAAAGAGGACTGCCACAGGTGAAGGGCACCTGCATGTTTCCATGTTTGCACATAGTCATTCATTATTAGCGACAGTGATCATTGACTTCATGGAGCTCTTGAGTCACACTCATCTGGCTCTTCGTGCTGGAAGGCATCAGGAAGAAACAGTCTTTCCAAGGCATCTTGCAATTAATCTGTTATGGGTATGATACCAGGTCTGTTGGCATTTCAAGAAGGATCATTCTGGCTTGCCATAGAGGACTCCAACATAGTGCAACTACAGAACCAAAAACCATGAAGTCTCCCTTGCACTGCCTTCCTCACCAGGAACCAAGTCCTTGCTCTTGACTCCCTGCCACCCTTCTGCACAGCCACGTGTGCCTGGATGGCTTTTGCTTCACAGCTAGTTCTGCTCCTTTAAAAGCAATTATCAGGGGAATGTTGGTGATGCAAACTTGTTTAAACCTGAGCACACAGTTAAGTCAGCCTTGTAATTAATTGCCTCATCACTGCAGTCATCTTTCAGGAATGCTGCGCTGCTGGTTCAGGACTGAATAGAAAAGGGCCAGATCCCCAGCAGAGATCCCCCAAAGTGAACAAAGTCATGAAGCTCCACAGCAAGTCAGGTCTGATTCCCAGAGACAACGAAGAGGGAGAGGCATCACTGGCCCAACAAAAACCCAGCATGCAGAGGTGGGCATGGGTGTGTCATGAGAGCCCCCACTGCACCACTGGTTTTGGGCTGGGGAAAGGATTTGTTTCCCTGAGGTATGGCTTTTGCAGTCGTCCTTCCCCCAGGGGTGCTGCATCATGGCAGGACTGCTTTCCACCATGTCAGGTGCCTCAGAGCCCTCAGGGCTCACACCCATCCCTGACATGGGAAGGAGAGAGATTAAGAAGCAGTGAATCCACTAGCAGCATGTGAGAGCTAATGGAAACAGCATAGGACTCAAAGATGTGTCACTGGAGGCCCGTCTAAAGACACATATGGATAATGTGGAGGGATGGTGGCAGTAACGTCTCCCTCATGTACCTACGGCAAGAACTGAGCCATAAAACTCCAATTACAATCATCTTCTTTCTACTCTCATCTAAATGCACGATGGGCGACTGTGTTCAGAAAGTGGTTTTACCCACACACTTTCTTCTTGGTGCTGGGTTCTCCTGTGCATGTAAGAGAGGAGGAGGAGGAAAAACAGGAGAACCAGCTTCTCAAAGAGTAGTAAGAAAGTGAAAAGAGGAAAAGGAAGAAGAAAACAGTAAGTGAACAACCATAGAATGGAGGAAGCTGTGCCTACATGGACAGAGAGGAGAGTGATGATAACAAGGGGTACCAAACTCAGAAGTAACCTGGACAACTTCTTGATCAGCTCGTGGCCATCTCTGTAGTCTTTGTACCTCTTAGAAGGCTGCTGTCCATTATGGAGGGAAAAAAGGTTGAAAGATAGATAGCTATTTCAGATAATAAGTACTGTTAATAATTGTGGCTACTTTTTAATTGCTAGTTACACTGCAATTAAATAACTGCATAGAAGAAAAGACCAGGGTTTAAATTTCAGGCAAGATGCATGATGTGGCTACCATAAACTTTGGCCACTGACCAATGCAGCCCCTAGATTTTATGCCTCTGGTGTAAAGAAGACATCTTTACATGGATTTTTGGGCAGACTTTTCACTGCTGGGGAGAAATAGTGTGCTTTTGCCAGTTCTCCTACACAGCTGTCAGCTGGCTCACAGTCCCTCTCCCATCCTGTCAAACAGCTCTTCTGCAGGATTCTGGGGGAATTCTTGCACAAGGAGATAGAAAGGGCAATCAATGCCTATGATAAGATACACTCTGGGAAACTGTTTATAATTTTTCTCACTGGGTTGCAGATGACCTAATAGGCTCTTCTCCCATCTCTAATTTCTATGAATCTGCAATCCTATTATTTATATTATATCTTGAGGGTTTCTTCAAGAGTAAATGATGTAATTATAGCCTTCACCATAACATTTCAGGTTCTGGTGTAATAGAACTAAATATGCAATTATGTGGTTAGTAAATGTAACAGTACAAAACTCAAAATCTCTATCCATGTACTGTAGCTTCATAAGAAGAATTAGTTTCCTGTTCTGTACACAGCAGATGTAATGTAATTATTGCTAACTGAAAAGTATCACCAGACATTCATATGATACCAACAGAAAATGCCCCTCCAGCCAATTCTTCATTCAAACATAGGAAAATGAGAGAAATCCCACAATTCTATCTTATCAGTGAAGTCTAGGCACAAACATTTGATACTCTGCATATAAAATCAATACTTTCCAAGCTTCTAGATACATAGAACCCCCAAAGAATATATATCCATATGCAAAGGAAAGGATCAGAGTCACCTCTGGTGTTAGTTCAGCAACGTCAGCTGAATTACAAAACCATAGAAGACAGTCCATTATCTAGCTTGTGTGGATTATGATTGGAAGAAATAAAACTGGCCTCCAACATTTATACAACACTGTGTGACAAAACACATGAAAGGAACCACAGCCCTGTGGTTAAGGAGCTACTCCTGGACTTGAGAGATACAGTTTCTACTCAGAGGTTTGCCACAAGTTTCACATATGAAAAGAAAAAGGAGGAGAAAGGAGGAGACATTTACTGTGGGCCTTGCCTGTAAGAGGATGCCTTACCAGTAAAAAGGCTGCATTCACCTAGTACAAATGCCCTTTAATTTCCACTTAAAACCAATTGTGAAATGGACATAGATGTACCCAGTGAAAGCCTTTTCATTGAATAATAATACTGCTAGTTTAAAAAAAAAGTATTTGAAGGGTTGTGACAGCTCTAGCTTTAGAAACCACATGTGGCTTGGGATTCCCATTCACTTGAGTAAGACAGCTACTGCTGGTTGAATGGTTATGGTGGGAACCCTCTAGATAGGGCTTTCAGCTGCAAAATCAGGCAGTGAAGTGGGAGTCACCACTGACCCACGTGTCCCTTTGCAGTAGCCCCACTGCCTCTTGGTGGAGGGGTGACATCTCACAAGGTTTGTCAGGCCCAATATGACAGAACCTAAAGAAGCACAAATGTTGTTCTCCCGTAGAAACTGCACTTCAATTATCCAAGTGCAAAAAAAGCTATGGTACTTCAAAGGAGTGCTTTATTGCTCAGCAAACATCCATCAGGTTTTCAGCTGCTCCCACCACTGAGCTAAATACATCCCTCTGAAAATACATGCTCACTGCCTCACACGTATGTTAGCTCTATATCTAACCAGGAGTAAAACCCTGCTAAATATTCCCCACCACACACTACATGTTGTCCCAGCAAGATACATTTACTGTGCAGTAGTCCCTATTTACAGCAATGTCATAACATTTAGCCGAGAGGCACGAGAGGAGACAGTCACGGTGGAAGTGTCAGTCACGTCAGATGCATCAGGAGGACATTAAACCTGTGTGAATCTTGTATGTCACACATAAACACTGAATGAATGGCCCGTTTTCAGATTTTGTCCCTGGCAATGAAAACTACCACAGCCTTTCTCAAAACGCCCTCTTTGATGAAATCAGAGTCCCCTTTGTTTCATGTTCAGATCATGGACACAGCAAAGTGTGTGGTCATATAAAGAGGTGTTCGGAGCCTCAGTGTTGCATGTTACCTTGATCCCTAGGAGCATCTACACCATTCACCAAAGGGGCCCAGGCACTATACTCCCTAAGCTTGAAGACCATAACAGAGCTCTGAACTCTGTTGTGCTCTACTTTCATCTACAGGACTTCACAAATTTCCCATTTACCACAGGAGAATAAATAAGATACCATTCCCGCTGCTGTGGGACAGTTCGGTGCCTGGATGCCTACAGAATGGTACAGCTCTCCCTTGCCTTCTCTAAGATCAGTCATGGCTTCTACATCATATGACTGAACCATTAAGATAAAAATTAACATGATGCTCTGTAATGATGTGTAGTGGCTTCACTCTGAGCTGAAATAGTGGGTCATATTCCCCCACCCCATATTTGTGTCATGCTATTGGCCCTGGAAGCATTAGCTTTGGAGTTGCAATTATATGAGAACTAAGTAAACTGCAGAAATTTGTAAACTGTTGCATTGCTAAATTAAATGCTGTTTTAACTAACAGTTAATAGTGTTTACTGCTGTGTAATAGTAATTTTCATTTTTTACTGTATCTAATGACTTTCTGATGACTCAAATTCTCTGTAGGGATACCAAATCATTACATTAAGGATGAGTGATTTTAGTATGCAATGACTGATCAGTACAATAATATGTAGACTCATGCTTCAGCTAGTAAATTAAATCATTTACACCAGAGTGTTTGTCAACCAGAAGAGTTCTATTACATTGCTGCATTATAATGTAGAGTCTGCTCAAAATAAAACACATGCTATATTAAATCTGTGCCACTTTACAAACACAACCCTTAAGGAGCAAGGATTTACCATATAGTAAGGCCATGGAGAAGGACTGCCTTTCACCCAGAGTGGATAAACCCCCAAATCTTTCCATTCATTTGGAAAAGTACCATATCAACATACAGGTATGAGCCTACTAGTTGCATTAATAATCCAAATACCACTTGAACACTTCATTTGGTACTAATGGGACCTATGGAAGTGAAAAGAGTTACAGGCAGAGTTTGTGAACTTTCAGAGAAATGTACAGCCAGGCCAGCATCAGGACTTGATGTGATCACCACATCATGCCAAGACATGGAGGGAAAAAGGGCAGTTTACTTTGAGATGCAAACACTCAACAGGTCTGATGAAACTGAGTGGTAGAATGTCAATTTGGTGAATAGTTCACCGTGACCGTATTTTGAGAAATTAGGTCAATTGTTTGCTTAAATAGGACTTAAAATGCAAGTTCTCCTGGCATTAGCAGTTTCCTGGTATAGGCTTTGGTTTGGACCCAACAATTATTTTGATGTCAAAATGTTCAGAAGAACTGAGAAGATGCTTTCGTATTTTAGGAACTTGTTGTTTTACTGTTTTATTTGAGACACCAAGGGGCCTAAATTCCAGTAACATGAAAGCACCAGAATTTACATTCACCGTAATTTGAACTGAATGCTCCTTACTATTTGATAAATATCAGACCCCAAGGTTTCAAGGTTGTCTTCCAAAGGCCACACACCAGTGTTAATCCATTGACTGCACTGACTTTGACCCAGTCATGCTCATATAAATATATGCAATGAATCAGAAACCCAGTTTCCATCAACACATTATTATGCTGTCCAGAAAATACCTGTAGGGACATAATGTTTCCTTGGATGAATTTTCCCTGTTGTTTTGAGACACATCCTAAGACACATTCAGGATAAAGCCTTGGAGGACAGTAGAAGATCCTTCATCATGTTTGCTTGAGTTGATCTCCCCGATGTGGCAGCTTTACTGTCAGGGGACTCTGAACTTCTCATAATAGCAGAGAGTTGTGACAGGGGGAAAGGCTTGTTTCGTGAACATACTTAAACCTACATGAATATATTGCTTTTCAGGAACTTAATGACTCATTCAATTTTTACCCTTGGGATATGCAGAGTCACAAAAACAGCGGTATTTTGACTTGTGAAATCTTCATAGTAAAAATGTTTTCTGTGCTTCTGTGTAAGAATTAGGTTTCTCTGGCAAGAGCTAAAAAGTCAAGTGATCATTACTAGTTTACTACTTCGCATGTTTCACTGAAAGGCACTTAATGCATGAGATTGGTAGCAAGTCAACACTCTTCAGTGGTGCCTTAACATCTAATTCAATGGGGCATCTCCTGTGCAGAGCATGAGTGCATATCCATGATGTTACATGACACATACACTTTCTCCTCAGCAAGATCTTCCATACGAGCCAACTCAATCAAGATTGGCCCCTTGAATTTGTTGCTGTTGTTTGCTTAAGCAGCCTTAAAAAATTAAAAATAGAGGTACAGCAAATGGTTTTAGTCTTTTTGTGTTAAAATGCTCTAATAATCTGGAGGCTTGCCAGCTTGTAGGCAGGCACTAAGTGAGGTTTAATTTTTGCACAGAAATCAAATATTAGCAAGGGGAACATGAACACATACAAGAAGACTGCTCATCTGGTTAACATCTGGTTTGATAGGGCCATTATTTCAACAAGTACTTATAGGCAGTTTTTTGTTGTTGTTGCTTCCTCCCAGAGCAGCAACAAACTAGTAGTAGAGATTAAAATTTCCATATCATTCCCACACACACAGTCATGTTGTACAAGTTGCACAGAACTCCTAATACTTCCCTTTCCCTTTTTTCATTTAGCTTTAAAAAAAAAATCCCTCTTATATTTAAATACATGGGAGGGAAAAGTGAGAGTAGCAGTTAAAATTGTTACTTTGCAGTACATTCTTGCATGGCAAGTTATGACAGTGTTTATTACACATGTTTAATGAAAGAGCTAGAATGCAAACCTGAAAGCACTTCCTCCAGGTTCAGACTGGGAGGCAAAATCAGTCATCTTAAGACTCAGTGGCTTTCAATTTCACTATTGCACACATATTTGGAAGTTCAGCATGTCTCGTTGCTCATGCTGAGCCTATTGGTCTACACCTGGAAAGGTGTGTCCTTTTTTTCCCCACCAGAAGGGAGGCATTCTTTCTCAAATGATTTAAGATGATGGGCAGATTTAAATGCACATATAAATGAATAAATGGCTAACACAAGAGGCTCAGAACACACCTGGAAATCAGCTTTTCTTCAACTGTCTTCACACAACTTGCTGCCCTCACTCCCTCTCTGTGCTTTCAGCAGGCTGACTCTTTGCTTACAGCAACTTGTGGCAGCTCCATCAGCGGCCAGCTCTGTTTTCTGTACGTCCCAGACAATAATTAGTCAGTTATTTCTCGTCTCTGATTGACATAGCTCCTACTCCAGCACAACACAGAACTTGTTTTCGTCACTTTGTGACTTTCTCAAGATGCCATTAGTGGGCAAGGTGACACCATGTGAGGTAAATCACACACCGACACCATAAACACAAAGGCAGGGCCAGACTCAAAGTTCTATCCTTGCAGTTTCACTCTATAGGAACTCTGTTGAAATGAATCTGTCACACGAGGCCAGAGTTGCATATTCAGCCCACAGTGTGGTCATGAGAGAATGCAATGGAAGAGCACTCATCTCTATTACTAGAGAGAACTTGTGCTGTACAGTTGTATTTATGTTCTGTGAACAAGTAAAGACAAGGCAGAAATACATGCATGAAGGGAGCAAAGATGGGGTTTCTATGGAAACACAGAATTTCCTGAGTTGTATAATTAAAATTAACCATATCCCTTGTTAATGCAGTTGTGAGGACAAAGAAATGTTGATCATTTTGGGGATTTTTACTTTATTATGTGTGAACACTTTCAGTTATCATTCTCTTTTCACTTCATCTCTCTGACTAGCACATGTTCATGCACAGTTTTTTACTTTATACATGTTTTATACACAATTTGCACTATGTAGCTTTCCTAACTTGCAATAATATTAACAAGAGTTAGTCATATAAATCTGCTGTTCATTGTTGGGACAATAAACCTTAAATAATGTGAAAGCACTGCATTGAACTCATTTTTCTCAGTACTGATATGAACGTAGGATACTAACATCCAGATTAAATGACACACATAAACCTAAGAATCCACTGTTACTGGATATCATGCATCATGCACTTTCCTCTCTGTCTTATGCAGTACTGAGGGAGAATGTTCTTAACAAAATACACCTGTATTTTCTACAGCAGTATCTCTTGCTAGGAGAGTTGAAACAGCATCAGTACTTGAAAGCTTTTCACACTAAAACACAGGATGACTGCTCGTAGATTACAACCTTTAGTTCAGATTGTGCCATATATCACATGCTAAATAGGAGTGGGACTGATCAGAGCTTGGGCAGAGAACCTCCAAGGAAAGCCTCAATATGGCAGAACATGATATTAGTGACTTACTACATGGTGTATATTGCTAAGCCTTAATATTGAACCAGTACTCCTGCTGTGATCCACTGGTAGTGATGGGGTGCTAGGTTTTAAAAGAAAAATTTAATCACATTTCTAATCCTTTTTTAGGAGAAATAATAACATATTGCCTCCATTTTTGCACAGTTTAGCCTCTGTTTCACTGCCATGTGTAAGTCAGAGAGTCAGTCCACAAAAAGTCTCTCCATTAGTAGCTTGCAAAGTACAGTCAGATATGAAGTGAACTTAGGGACACCATTGTTTCCACCCAGAAATAACCAAGAGATAAAATCATAAAGATTAAGAATTGGGAAGGTTTTGATGCCCTGGAGTTGGGAAGGAGAAAATTCTTCCCAATAGAGTTACAGACAAGGTCCTATTATCATAATAAGGCAGGATGACAGCCTTATTCCAACCTCAATTGGTTTATTTCAGCAATGGGTATAAAGTGAGCCCTTGTTGTACCATCTGCCAAGTACCTTTGGGATCTGACAGCATGGAAGGATCATTAAAAATGTAAGAAGCTGCTGTTTGTATTAATAAAAACACAGGTTCAAAAATTAGGTTGAAAAAGCAACGACATTGTAAACATGCCTTTAAAATGAAAGCCATTTCCTCTCTGTAGTGAAAGGCAGGGTTTATTTTTACCTGTTAGTTAGGATGTGACTATGCCAAATCTGGCTTCTGTGTCCTCAGAGTGCCACTCTCTAATGGAGTTTGCACTCACAGAACCCAAGTGTGCATTGCATGTGGGACTGCCTCTGCTCTTTCACCTGGACAGAAATGACTGCATTTCAACCCCTCTGCCATTACTTCCAGAATTTTTATAATGAGGGCTGGGTAAAATTGAAGCCTATCATAATAGTATACAACTCCTTTTTTAAAGGCTGACCTGCAGTTCTGGTTTACAAACCAAATGACTGTAGTCAGGCATATTAGTGCTTTAACCTTTTTATTACATTACATACATGAAAACAATTAAGGCTGGGATTCTTTCCAATGTATTATCATTTTCTGTTCCCTCTGGCCTTTTTCCATCCATTTCAAAGAATGTACATAGCATCAACTGAACATTCTCTCATGTTTTATTTTTTTGTTTCTTTTTCTGCTTAACAACTGTCATGCTTTCAAGATCAGCCAACTATAGAATATCATGCAACAGCAGCAGCTGAAAGCAGCGGCAGCAAAAACAACAACAAAAAGTTTGGGGGTTTAAAACTCCTCATAAAATTAAATCTGAGATTTAAATTCTCCCTCATATTTTATTGTCTTTTCTTTTCTTTTTCCTGTGGTAAATGGTAATTAGAGTCAATAATCTTTTGCTGAGAGAGCACCTTGTCCTCACAGTGTTTATATCATCATCATCAAAGATCTGCCTTAAGGCCCTGGCGTGTTAATAATTTAAGGTGTGCACAGCCTAGTTATAGCAGGAAGCCTAGTTATTGAGTTTGTAAACCAGCTGATGATTTATGGGAACACCTTGCATGAGTCATGCTCATTAAATAAAATACTTCAGTTTAATAAGGAACATGGGGTAAACAGTTCTTCCCGTTACAGGGTGACTGTGCAATTGGAAATCGCTGAGTTTTGTCACCAGCTTTGCCACTGCTATTTTGTCTCAATTGTAATATCAGGGTCAGCTTGTCTGTATGTGTGTGCACACATGTGCTTATGCTCACACACTGCCCCTTGAAGTACAGATAGAAAGTCTTTCACCAGTGCTCCTTTTTTCTCCCACCCTGTCTGTCTCTCCCTCTCTCTCCATACAGCTGTTTCATAAGTTACCCTCTGATAATGAAGATGTTAAATCTCTCTTTAAAAGGCTACTAATTAAGAAAACAGAAATGTTCACGGAAATAAAATTACACAGGGAAAAAAAAATCAATATATGGTTGTTAAATGTAGCTTGCATTTGAGAGCCATAACCATATTTTACTTTTAAACACTAGAGTTAACTCTGACTCATTAGAAATTCCTTGGGAAATTGAGGCAGTAAAAGCCCTACGCATTGGCCTCTTCTGTTTTACCAGAAGCAAGCATACTTTGCCCACCACTTTAAAAATCCACTGCTTCTCCAAGAGATTTCAGTGGCATAAGGTAGCGTCAGCATCTACCCTCAGATGGCAAACATTCAGAGAATAACATCCTCTGTATTGTCCGCATTTTTGGGAACTGGAGCACTGTTCCTTAGGGGCACAGAAACCCCCCCTCATTCCCACCAAAGCACTGGGAGTGGAAGGAGCTGATACAGCTGTGACTGGAATCTTCACTAGGCTGGGGGCTGCTCAGGGGCAAAATTCCCCTCCTCTTCAGTGAGGAGAAGGTGGGATTCATGGAGTTATGATATTTCTATGGAATAAGGGGAGAAACACATTGAGTAATAACATAAAAACATCCATAAACTTTTGATGGATTTCAGTTTTATCATTCCAAACCAAAGGCAACCCAACTGGGTTTAGTTAAGCTCTTAAACTAACAATAAGAAATCAGTTTTTAAAAAAACAGTCAACTTTTCCCAGCAACCAAGAATTTAGCAAACATTCCATTACCCCTGCAATATTGATTTTTGTGTTCTTTATGATTCCTTTTAGATGTACTTTTCTGTATTCTTTTCACATGGGTGATACAGTTTAAGTTTAATTTTCTGACTAGTAACTGAACATCCCCAAATATATACAGCCTGTCAGGCATCATTAACAAATTTGTTAGAGAACATTGGGCCAAACCCACTTGTGGTGCAACTTTTTGATTTAACAGCACCACACAAACGAGTGATCTGACTGCCAATTTGTAAACAATGGTTTGAGTCCTCTCTTTTTTCTTTTTTTCCAGGGGAAAACTAAGCATGACATAAAAGGGTGTACATACCACTTGGGCCATCTCTTTGAGGCATCTAATATTTTCATTTTGCAATCTTTTCTTTGTTTGACACTTGTGCCAGCATAGGGGCTACTGTGATCTTGTTTTGCAGAGAGAGAAGACAACACAGGCTGCTGCTGGTGAGACCCACAAACAAATTCAGGCACCCCAAAGGGGAAGGTTTCAAGACTTTCCACTGCCAATGCAAAGCAGATGGCCTTGCTCAGGGGTGTCCACCCAAGGCCTAAAGGGACAGGAACAGCAACAGTTAGGGGAGAGCAGAGCAGGCAAAGGCTCCCTCCAGATTCACCCCTTTTCCTATACTCTGCCCCAAAACAGCCACTGTTGGTCATCCTCAGTAAGAGCACACTCAGCTGGTCAGACCCTCAGAAATCTGAGCTGTTTCTCCAGGTGTGCACATTGGAGGGGCACCCAGATACCAACCTCTTGGTGTGTAAGTGCCCTAAGCATCAAAAGCAAAGTCCTTTTTCCGCACAGTAGCCTTAGGTAGGATTACTCAGCCGTCCCTGAAGAGGCTGCTGGTTGCACAGCTGCAGTGGCCTGAAGGGGGTTGCACAGTCCCTCAGCTTAGTCCAGGGGCTGCTCTGAGCCCTGTGCTCTCACAGCACACTACCCTGCATCTACCGAGGTGTCCAGCCTGCAGCAGCTGTACCCAAATGCATGCCTGGGTGCTTTCAGATTTCAGTTGTCTCTAGGCAGCATAGTGAGGTGTTGGAGAGTGTACATTTTGCAAGTAGTGGGAGTTACTCCTCACTGCATGTACTCCTCACCAAAAATGTCCAAGTCACTGAGTCAAAGGCACAAGAGTTAAAAAAACCCCCAGTGCTCAGCCACTTCCAGGAAAGCAGGGCTCAATCACACCTAACAGTTATTTGGGAAGACAAATGCCATCATTGCAAATGTTCCACCTTTCCTTCTTCTTCTCCCAGCTTTATATGCTGAGCATGACACCATATGGTCTGCAATATCCCTTGGGTCAGCTGGGTCTGCTATCCCAACTGTGTCCCCTTCCAGTCCCCTCACTGGAGTGGTGTGAGGAGCAGAAAAGGCCTTGACACTGTGTAAGGCTTGCTCAGCAGTAACAAAAGCATCCGTGTTCTCAACCCTGCAAACCCAAAACACAGTCCCATACTAGCTAATGCGAAGAAAGTAACTTCATCCCAGCCAAATACCAGCAAATTCATTGCAAAGTTCAGGGCTCCACTTCCCTCTTTTTAGCTGGAGTCAATGGCAAGAAGTTTGGATGATCTAAATACCAATGTCAACCAGAAAGAGTGGTGATATGAACTGTTTCCCTCTCATAAATTCGGTCCCGGTTGCTGTGGGTTCTTGACCTCCAATCCTGCCCCATACCAGGAGATTGGAGGCATGATTAGTTCCTGGTCTCTCAACAATTATTCTGGCCTTGTGCCCAGAATAAGCTAATTTTTGGCAAAAGTGGGCCAAATTAAACAGTTTGCATGCTTCTGTCTAGAAATAGTAAAGAACAGAAGGGGATGGAATGCTCAAGCTTCACTGAAGAGAAACACTTCCACTGCTGGAGGCCAGGAAATTTCTTTAGCCAATCTGTTGTGCTACAGGAAATATATACCATTGTTTCTACCCTTTATGGTAGGTATGGTATGTGGACAAATTGCTTCCTTTTGGAGATGGGCAGAGTGGTAATTATGATTATTTGAATTGGAATAATACCTAGAGACTAGATCCTTACTGTTCTAATCTGCATAGCAAACTATCTATGCAGCCAACATAAAGGATTATCAGACTAAGTATAGAAACATGATGTTTCAGGTCTTGGAGGTTTCAGATGAGCTGACACAGTTTTGGATGATCATTTGAATTGAGGTCAAAAATAGTCACAAGGTGTAGAAAAAGGAACAAGCATGAGTGTGAAATTGAAAACATAAGAGGAGGAAAAGCTAAATTAGGCCATTAACTTATAAAACAGGTATTAAATGGAAAAGGAATTTGGTTGGCACGATTGTAGATTATGTAATGGAAAGATACCAAAACAAGGCAGTCTCCTATACACTCACAGGAAGGTTAACATACCTAAGCAAATTCATCCTCTAATTGGCTTCAGTTAAGTGCTCTATTCAGAGTGTCTTTGGGATAATTCAGAGTGCCACTAGGATGCCTGACAAGTGAAAAGCTTCTGAGAATTAAGCAAAAGTCTCAGAAACACCCCTAATGAAGCAACTGGAGAGTAACAAAGACTGGGATACAACCTCACCTGGTTTTGAAGGCTGTTTGTCAGCAAGGCACAACAGGACTCTGCTCCAATTGAAAGAGAATTAAAAAAAATTTACCTTGCTGATGAAAGTCTTGTGTTCATGAATATGGGTAGAAATAAACCATGGTGAAAATGAGTGAATGCATAAAGCACTGGAAATCAGAAATCATATTAAGAATGCCATTTATCATAGTCTGGCCAAATTGCACAAGTCTGTCCAGAAAATTGCAAAATGAGCTCATGCTCAATATAAAAGGAGCAAAGAATTTCGAAAGTCTAATATGAAGCAAATGTTAGCCCTGCATTTCCTCATGTCCTATTTGAACCGAAGTCAACTTGCATCTGTGCTGGGGCAGATTCGGAACTTGACCCAACCTGACTGGATTTTTAAAGTATGGCTCCAGATGAGCAGCCAACACAGATGGTCTAGGTCCCCCCAGATAAACATCTTTCCTTGACTAGCAGAAGATAAAGACACTCAATAGCATATCATCCTAAAACAGTCAGAAATCTTAGTCATAGCCTTCAGTGTTCAACTGAGACACAAAAACAGAACTGGAGATGTTCCTCTGTAGATTTAAGTGCACCCACCAGAGATAAGATAACCGAGTGAGTGATTCTGTTAAAAAATAGCAGGAGCAACGTCCAACAGAATCAGTGAAACAACAAGATATTGCTGAAGGTTTTTGGCACCTGACTGATGGATACCTATGTAAGCTAAACCAGAAAGGTCACTGAGTAAGCTGCCTCTTATTTGCTGTCCTCTTCTCAGTCCTGAGTGTTTTGATATGTTGCACAGCACATACCATTGGATTAACCAATTATAAATCGTAGATTGCTCCATGTGAATTTCCATGTAAGTTAGAAACAACTAGCATAGATGACAAGCAGTTCATCTGACCAAATTATCTTTGAAATTCAGTCAGGAACACCATGCCAAGTCTGCACAATACAATGTCAAACAACCTGGCAGATGCTAATGATAAAGGACTTGAAGACAAAAAGTCTTGGTTGAGTAAAAAGGTTGATATTTGTCATCGTTACAATATCATAACACACCTCACAACACTTTATTAGGCTCACCAGTTTGGGGCAAGTAGGCAGAAGGCAAATCACAATCCTGCCAACTTCTTGAGCAAATACCATTAATCCTGATGTGTAGTTAGAGGAGAAGGTTATGACAGGACAAGAGCAACATCCAAAGTTGCCAAATAGCTACTATCTAAATAGAAGATATTTCAGCAAGTAAGTATTTGAGAACCTGACATACTTATGACTACTGTGTCTATGCCAAAGTCAAATGTGAGAAGTCTGTATTACAGGAAGGCCTGCAGGAGGACTTGGAGCTGCCAGCTGTACCTTGAGGACATCCAAATTCAGTTGGCATGGTTCTTGTGCTGGCAGAAAGCAACACATGCTCCCCCTGCTACTGATGACAAAAAACCAAAATGTGAATGCGACACAGATGCCAGGTGCTGCTGAACAGATGCTGGAGATGAGGAATGGAGCACAGGACAGGAAAGTCCCAGAGATGCTCAGGATGTGGTTGCTAACCCAAGCCCTGGAAAGCTGAATAGCCTCTTGGCATCAAGGTGTTTCTGGTTTTCTCCTCCACTCCATCCCCACATGCACAGTATGTGCATTCGAGTACGTGTTTTGGGTGCAGTAAGAACAAGTTATTGCTATTTTGTTGTGTTTGCTTTCAATTTCTTTTTTCCTCTTTCAGGGGTATGGCTTCATAAAAGTCACTGAAATAAACAGACACTGACCCACTGATGTCTGCCCTGTGGGAAGGACACAGTCCTCCTCTCCCTGGCCCAGGGCAGGAGCTCATGGAACAAGCTTATCAGAGCTCCTATCTCTCAAAGCTATAAAGAGTGGCATCCTCCAAAACCTGGTGAAAAACAACTCAGGTGGCAGAAGTGTCAGTGCAATGTTTCAAAGCCTGAAAAAGTATTTCCATCATTCCTAAATAAAAGGGACAGCAATAGTGATCAGCAACCAGAGAATTTAGTTGTCAATTACTATTTTAAAGGACTTCTTTGTAATATGACATATGATATAACAAAAAGCATAATATAGGGCCCTTTTAGAAAAAGGGCCTTAAAAAGGAAATTAAATGACATGCAGTTTGGTCTGGCTCTCTTCTGGGCAGGCACATCCCAGGCATAGACTGGGCACAGTGCTCTTAGTATTGGCCATGTCATGGACATGAGACACACAGGCTGAAGTGAGGTCTGCACAGCTGCACCCACAAAAAAAAAAAAAACACCAAGGGCATTGTAAAGCATTTTGACTTATCTGCCTGGAGATTTCTGAAGAATCAAGTTATTCAGGGAACAATGAGCAGACAGGGACACAAATAGCCCAGGAATAAGCTGCAGGAAAAGCAGCCACAAGCTGTGAGGCTTTTGAGGCATCTACACAAGGGAGCACACCTGAAAGCTGACACACAAATTGTGTGGGTGCTGCCTATGCTGCAATCAGAATTCAATGTGCAAAGAGAAATGAAAACCCCAACAGGGGCAGGGCATATGGTTTGGAAGGTTGATGGCCTTGCTGCTGCCAGGCCTTAGCAGTTAGGGACACTCCAGCTCACTAGATTAAAAACTAACATGCAATACTTGTACTGAGGTCAGACTCCTCGTTGCAATGCACATAGACTCAGACTGGGGAAATAATTGACATGGGAACAATAATGAGAAAATCAATTGCTAAGTCAGATATCATCGACTGCAGTGAAAATTTTGTGCATGGAGGATTTGCAGGATAAAGACCCAGCTTTTCTTTTAGGCCAGATGAGTTGGTAGAGATGTGAAAAAGGGCAATATGGTTAATATTGCTGTCCCTGTCACCCTGCATTTCCAACTGGAATTCAAAAGGAGTCTGAGAGCAGGGGCATTCTTCAGCCAAAGTTTTAGGCTGTGCTTCTGTAAATGTTCAAACCTGTGCATGATTGAGGCCTTGTGAGACTAGAGCATTTCACTAATGGTGTGGGCCACCGCACAGTTTCATTAAATTTAACATTAGAGCTAATGTGTCAGCAAAACATGTAGCCCAGTATCGCCCTGCATATCTGCATGTATGTGGGACACTTCACCGGGTGAGGTCCACAGCCATGTGCTATTATCTGCAGCAGCTTACAGCTGTACTCAAAGCTTTTAATCAGTGCTCCATTAATGCAGGCAGTGTCAAAAGAGTAAAAAAAAATCCACAACGAATACTATCTGAAGACACTTAATACCATCATGAGCCATTCACTCTGTTGTGCATGATGTTATCTTCATTTTCTGTCAACAGTATCTACTGAAAGATCGATAGCAATCGTAAAGAAATGTTTATTATCACCCTGCCCCTCACACCTGCCCCACCGTGTACCTTCGCTCTTTGTCTCAGAGGCTGTAAAAGTGCAGCAAACTACAGCAGAGACTTGCCTTCACCTTACAGTGCTGTATTTCTTTTTGTTGCAGCATTACAGTGCTAACGAAAGGCCACGTGTACCTCACCACTACTGCTTCTTGAGTTGGAAAACTCAGAGCATTTTTCCTCCAGGAGCCTTCCCAAGAAATACACCCACAGGTACTTCTGCAGGCTTGATAAAGGACACAAAAACCACCAGCCATGCTTTTAGCCTGGATATACGGAATACTCAGATTAAAATCTTCCCGTCAAACGAGACGGCCACAAAATTTCAGGTGTGAAGGTGGCAAGTGGGTAGGTGTGTGCGTGTGCTGGTGCGTGTTAGCAACTACCCCGTCTGGATGGTCTTTTCCCACGCAGCATTTCTCCTTCCAGGGAGGGAATAAGAAGCTCCCACCAACACCCGCCGTGAGGCAGGTCTCTCCCATCGCGGGGGGATCCCGTGCCGAGGGCCGGCGGTGCCCAGGTGGCGGGGCTATCGGGAGCATGTCGCGACAGGGACCGGCTCCCTCCCGAGGGCGGGCGGCGGCGCTGGTGGTCCCTGCCAGGGCACAGGAGAACAAAGCGGATCTGGGAGGGAGGGCGGTGGGCGCGGGCACCAGCCCTGGTGGGGCCGGGGTAATCGCCCGTGGGGGAACAAAGCCCCGCCGGGCTCGGGAGGGCGATGTGCACCTCTCCTGGCGGGGGAGGAGAGGGGGCGGGCTGCGGTTTTAACCCTCTGTCGTGATTGTCACGACTTATGAAGGCACGGCAGCCTGCTCACCCACCTCCAGGCAGGTAAGAATTTGTTTTCGGAGGGTGCCCCAAAGTAACCCCGCCGCTCTCCCTCCTGTCAGTAACGCGCGGGGCATCAGCGGCAAATTCGAGCGCTGACGTCATCTTATCGCCGATATATTTTTTAATTAGGTGGCAGCTAAATGAAGAGTGATGTAGAACATTGTGGACGTAATTATCCATTGTGCTGCAGAGAGGCGCCTATGGATCTTTTTTCTTACCACCCCTCCCACACACCCCCCTCCCCTTTCTGAAAACTACCAAGAACCTGGGGATTTCACATACTCTTCCGATCTCTGTGCGTGGATGGAGCCTGTCAGACCCTGTGCGAGGGCTACTGACAAACACAAAGGAGCAACAATAACTGCACACCACTTACAGCGCTGCGAGACTTATTCATTCATCGTAACATAATAATTTTAGATGGTCGTTGAAGAGAAGCATATGTTTCGGGCAGACATCAAAAGAACAACCAGACATTTAGATAAGACAACTAAAACTCAGTTTTAAAGTTTCAGATCTAATGCTGGGTAAAGACCGAACAAAGAGTCAGAGAGCAGAAATTACGTTATTTAAACTGACACCACCTAAATCGTCTCCTTTCTTCCGCGATCTCACATAAACACAGTGTGTTCATCACATCCAGCCGGCTTCATTACTATTTATATTACCGTACGCTGGCTGTGTGCAGTCAATTCATAATTGTCCGGTTTTTCTAATTAATCACAAAAGATTTTTGTTTTGCCTACAGCTAGTTCTGGGGTGACTCACAATGGCAAGCCAAAGCTCATACATCAAACACAGACCTTCTTTACTCCAGCCTTCTGCTGGGCTCCCCTCGCCTCTGCGCTGCTCAGGAGGCATGCGCGGCCCCGGGCGAGAGAGGAGCCCTGCGCTCTGTCCTCTGCCGTGTGACTTGTTATTTTTATCTGATGCTCGCATTCTCAGCCCAAACCCGACCCAGAGATTTTTTTTTTTTTTTTTTTTGGCAAGATTTCTCCATTCAGAGCGTTTGATTTCCCTCTCACTCCGCTCGCTCGTGTGCAGGCGCATTCTCCCCTCTCCTGCTCCCGCAATCTGTGCAGCTTCAAAGGAGGCGAGAGCTGGATCAAACATTGCGTAAACTTCTGCGCGATCAATATTTTCTTAATGAGCTCAGCGTAACCAGTGGATACTAGCAGAGGCTGAGCCAGCTGCTGGATCTCTCCAGTTCCAAAAGCGACAAGGCTGGCTGGTGACATTTGCAGTAGGCCAGGTTGCTCATACCTCCTCCGCCCGTGCCATCAAGAGGAGCTACTCACATAAGTAAAATTTTTTTTGGCTGCGAGGTGGCTACCTGTGGAAGTCGCAGCTTGCAACCTGAGTCAGAGGACGATGATTTGACCTCTCTTTTTTTGTGCTGTCTGAGGTTCAGCCACACAGAAGCTATTCCACGAACAAAGAAATGGGGCAATTTGTCTGATAACAGGGTGACACAGTATGTTTTTTTTTTTCTACACACGTTAAAAAACAATAAACAAAAAACCCCAAACAATACAAAAAAAAAAAAAAAAAAAAAAAACCAAACCAAAACAAAAATACAAAAACCCCAACCCAATGCCCCCATGCCCAATTCCTATTTAAAACAACCAAAAAACCCCTCTTTTTTTATTTTTTTTCATTGGTGACATTGTAATATTGAAAGTCAGTCCAGTTAGGATGAATTCACACGAAGAGCAGAAAGCAATAGGCACACGCTTCCTCTACAGTGCAGTCCAGCTTAAGGCTGCAAATGTTAATTATGCGGAAGCTTTCTGGTAAGATGCATCTATCAATGCATTTTCCTTGATCACATTCTGCCCACTGCTGGGTTTGCAAGGAGTCAGCACAGTGGTGGGAGAGGGGCCTTTGATTAATAAACCCTGTGCTCAGCCTGGGCATTCTGGAGTGAAAATGGCTGTGAAGACAAAGCTGGTTTCTGTAAGAGGAAGCACCAGCAAGCATAGAGATACTGAGAGCAAAATAGATAGTTTTTTAACAGCATGGAAGGGCAAAATGTGTTTTCATGTCTGATGGCATATAGGAAAGGGTATGTCTGATTTTTGCAGATCTCAAGTGGAATTGTTTGAGGGAAGACATGTTATGTTTAGAAAGACTGAAAAAATACGAATTAGCAAAAAATAATGTTTCCATAAACTTCTGTCATGTAAATTATTTATCTGGCAGCAGACCCCTTTCTCTGTAGGCTAAGGAATTAAAAAAAAAGGGAGTGGGGCAAAGGCTGCTTTTCTTAGGTCACCTGGGGGATAAATTGCAATGTAAGGTTCACGAATGTACAGCCACACCTCCCAGTGTGTCCCAGTTGAAATCACGTTGGTGTCCTTGCTTAGGAACTTAGAATATTCCCAGTAATGTGCTGTCACTTTTTTAAGTCATGCAAGAGAGACGTATTCCACAGAAATTCCTGCAGGACCATAGTACAGTTTACACTTCTGGAGATAAGATAATCTGTCAAAGAGCAGATTCAAAGGATAACTCATGTGAAATATTTTGAAGGCTCAAGCCGTACTTTTGGTCCCAGCACCCAGCCCTAGTTTTTCACCACAGCATCTTCTGCTTCGTGTGAACATGCCCGGGCACTGCATGTGACAGGAGCACGCACATCAACCCATCATAATGAAACTCTATGATACGCTGCTCTGATGTGAGAAATGGCCTTTCAGGAGTCACCACCACCCCTGACAGTACACTTTGCCCTTTGTCTTGCCCTTTCCTACCCTCCATTGCATAAGTTAACCATAGCAAAGTCCCCTATCCTTGTTGTCAGCCCCTCACTGGGACTTACCTTTGCTGGCACGTGTTGGCCACAATCACAGGTGACACCAGCAACCCCATCTGGGGCTGCTGAAACCTTGGTGGTAGCAAGGCTGTAAATCCTATGCTTCCTCCTGGCTCTTTTCAGTTGTAGGGAGCCAGATCCAAAGCTCAGTGAGCCCAGGGGAGTATTTTTCAACTGGCTTCATCAAGCAGGTGAGGCTTCCATGGTCTATTGCCACCTCGCTGTAAAGACCATAATTTTGCTGGGACAAACTGCTTATTATCCAGTTGCAAGCTTAATAATAACCATGGGCTGTGATTCTTCCTAAGGAACTGAGGACCTGAATTAAGTGTTATTAATACCAACAATATTGCGCTAACACCAGAAAAATAGCAGAATTAATAATAATGTTATCTTAATGACAGTGTAAATATAAGGTAAGTAGTGTACCTGGCTTCTGAGGAGTGTGAAGCCAGATGATGATTTCCTCTCAGGGCAGTGATAAACAACTCAGTCATACTGAGTTTACACTTATAGTAATAATTGGCTTGGAGGGGAAAAAAATTATATAAAGTGCAGTCACAGGTTAACTACATTATAATTACATGGTGTAATTTCAGCCCCTGCTCCCGGAGTGGAAGGCAGAGTTTTTATCTGATCAGCCTCCATGTGTAATTCCCTACTAGGTTTGGGGCTAAGCATTGCTGTGCTGGTTTTAAAAATGACAAAGTGGATATAGAGAGATTGCAACGTGCCCTGGGTCACAGCGAGCTTGGCAATAGGCTGAGGAGTGCAACCTCTGGCCATGGGCACGTGGGGCTGGAGCAAAAAGTGGTGGCAACAGCTGCATGGCCATCAGTGTGTGCAGTTCTCCATGCAGGGTTTTGGAACTAAGCTTGGTGGTGTTGCCCAGGGTCACTCTGAGAGTGCCCAGGCTCTGTGGGTACAGTGGCCTTGAGAAGCAGCTCCTGTCACCATGCTGGAGGTGGGACAGGGTGTCTCATGACAGTTTAGCAAATCCTGATGCCTGGTCACCTTCCCAAAACACTCTGACAGATTTCTCCCAAAGCCAGCAAATAATTGGTCACACCACATGATGGGAAAAGGGACCTCCTAAAGGGCTTGCTTATGAGTAGCTACAAAAGGCAAAATTGAAAGCCAAGGGCAGCATCAGGTACCAGCTGGGACTTGAGTGGTGTCTTCCAAGGAAAGGGCAGAAACCCACTGTCTGTTGTTGCTTCTTGAATTTTCACACCCTTTTCTATTTTCACTGGAAGGCTGATTGTGAAACCAAGCTCCAGAGAGGGGACGAAGCATGAATGCTGTTTGCATTTTTCAGCTCACCAGCCCTTCCCTGACAGAAATCTGCTCAGCTTCCACAAGGGTAAACCTAAAGCAGGAGAAGAGGTTAACTCTTTTGCCTTTTCTTTTTGTCCAAATGTGTCAGCCCACAGGCTTTAACCAGGACAAGTAGGGCAAGTCAGGCCTCTTTTAATGTGTGATTTAGTGCAGGGACACCCAGAATCATTGAGTGGCATTTCTTACAGTGCTCTATACAAAGTCTCAGCTAAGTTATCCAGCCTCTCATGGCCTGCTGTATGTGACAGTAGATGCTGAGCCCCAGACACTTGAATATCTGATCATGCTTGACTGATGATATTGTCCCACAGTCTAACTCAAGGCACTGAGCAAGAAACCTGAGCATTTTCCTGATATACAGCTCATGTTTATGTATCTTCTTGGGGAAAACAGACATGTTACAAAGGTGTGTGGTGCCACTCATCTCCCATCAAACCTCCATGCCAAGTGAAGTCCCCCTGTCCCTCATCACAGGGTGCCTCCCACAGACTGCAAGGTATGTTGGAATAACTCTCAGCCTTGCTTTCCAAGAGGTTGAAAGGCACAACCCACTCCCTAGCGAGCAAAAATGTGGGTCCCATGTTGCTCACTGCATAATACTAGAAACATGGGAAAAGTTGAGGGGAGAAATGGAGCCCAAAACGGCAAAGCTGCCTGTTGGCCCTGTGGTGCAGAGTAGTCATTATTAAAGTGAAAGCAACATCTCTATCCTTAAATGTACTGCAGATGGAAAGCTTACTTGGGAACCAGTGTAATTGCTTCCCAGTGGCATTATAACATCTGCAGCATTAAGCTATTCCCTCCCAGCCTCCATGACTTGGCTCAGCACCCTCCTTTGGGATGCCCTGAGTCCCTTCTTGCTTGGTCAAGGCAGGCCCAGACATGGAGGAGCTATTCTGTCAGTGTCAAAAGGTCCTGCTTGCTGGATGCCTTGAGATTGCTGCATTGGGTTTGCATGGCAAGGTTTGGGGGAGACACCCCACACTGGAGCAGGGGAAGAGTGAGAGAAATCATGTCCCTGAGGAGGAAGGAGTGGCAGAGAGAGCATGTGATGAACTGACCACAGCCTCCATTTCCCATCCTCCTGTGCTGCTGTGGGGAAGAGGTAGAGAAAATCAGGAGGCAAGTCTGGAAAGAAGAGAGGGATAGGGTGAAGGTCTTTTAAGATTTGTTTATAATTTGTCATTATCCTACTCCTAGTTGATTGGTAAAAAATTAAATTAATTTTCCCCAAGCTGAGTCTGTTTTGTCTGTGACAGTAACTGATGAGTGATCTCTCCCTGCCCTTATCTTGATCCATGAGTCTTTAGTTGTATTTTCTCTCTTCTGTCCAGGTAAAGAGCGGAGTAATAGACTGGCTTGGTGGGCACCTGGCATCCAGCCAAAGTCAACCCACCATAATTACAGTGAAGGAAGATGTTTCTCCAGGAGGCACAAAATCGACTCTCTACATCCAGGCTAGCTCTGGTGATGGACAACCCACAGGGAGTGGGAGCTGGGATGGGAGTGCAGCACAAGCAGAGGAGACCACCACAGCTGTGCAGAGCTGTCCTCCAGCAAGGGGGAAGAAAGCCCAGAATTTGCAAGAAGGACCTTTGTGTAGTATGGGCATTTCTACCACAGAGTCATGTGAAGCCCACTTCTTTATTTTCTTGACTACAGCATTCTTCACTTGTGCTGTTTAATAGGGAGCAACTCAACATGTTGTACAAGCTGTTGATAAGTGCACTGGGTCTCTAACATCCATGCTTGTAAATTTTTTTCCTCCTTCTTCTACCTAGGGAAGACTCCAGGCATTTTCTCACACCATTTTTTTCTTTAAATCATTTTTTTCTCAATCTTCATTTCTGCTACATAGAATCTCCATGAAAGGGGTATCCTTGCCCTGTATATCAATACCCTTGTCAGCCTGTTTAGTAAAAGGGTTTCAAAGGCTGGCATAAAGACAGCATTATTTTGAACAAACCATAGCTGGGTGAGAACAAGAAAACCTACCCAAAATGTTGGCACTTACCCCCTTGCAAAAGAAACTCAGGCAGCAGTGGAGCCACACTGCCACAACACTGCCAGAACCAAGGCTTTCCTCATATTTCAGTGAAAACCTTTCACAGGAACCCAGGTAGCACAAGCAGCAGGGGAGGTCGCTGAAAGTGACTTTCTGTCACTGGTGTATTAATGGAGTGGTAAGACAAATGTAACGTCCTGACATGCCAAAGGTTTTTGCCTTCTGGTGCTAAGCTGGCTGCTCTTCCACAGGGCTCAACTGGTGCAGGGATGCCTACTGAGCTGTGTTTCTGCCCCTGTGCCCTCAGCCCCTCCCTAGGTAGTAAGCCAGCCCCTCTAAGAGATTCTTTAAAATCCAGCATTTCAGTAAGACCCTTGGTCATACTTGGAGCATATTTATATTGCCATACACAAATAATTTCACATAGATGGGGTGACTCGAGGAAAGACAGGAGGAACTTCAGATGAACTCCAGAATATCAGGATGGAGCTGTGGGACAGGTGACTACCTTTCCCCAGGATGCTCAAAAACAGACCAAGACAGAGGCACTGCCCTTAGAGAGCTGATTTCTGCCTTAGATGCCCCCCATGAACAATGGGGCATAATTCTGATTGACATCGCTTGCAGTACCTGCAGGAGGCTCCTTGCCGCTTTCAGTGTCCTTCCTTGGAGAGTAGGCTCTATGCTGTGGATTTCTGTGGACTTCTTTATTTATTTTTTTTTATCAGGCTAAAAGAGGATATATTTTATCATAATGGTTTCAAATCCAATGTGTACAGGCCAACGCAAATAGGGTATTACAAGTTGAAGAACTGTACCTCAGGCACCATTTTATTAGAACTAGTGTTTACATCAAACAATACATCCTAAGTACTTCATATTAAGCTTGGACAAATCATTTGCCTGAGGATTAGGGTGTTGTGCCACTGAAATGTAATCCTTCTGTTGATTTTTTTTTTTTTTTTTAACTGCCAAATCAAACATGGTAAAATCAGTAACTGTTAAAAAAACCAGAAGGGTGAAACCTCAATTTGATGTGTTAAATGAAACAAAGGAAAAATTATCAAGGTGGTTTTGCAGACAAGTGTCTGAACAGCAGGTCAGATTTTTCACCTGCGTAGATCAGCAGAACTCTGCAGGGTAACAAAAAAATGTAATGATGGGTTTTGTTGTTCCACCATGGGGGTTGAGGAGGGAAGAGAGGGCTGGTCTGGCTACCTCCCATAAGGTGTAGGTGACCCTAGCATGTGGAAACTTGTGCTGAGTAGAAAATCTGGTAAGCAGAGCCAGGAGAATGGGCAGAGCAGGCTGTGTCCCACAAGGCAATGCTCTGTGCCCCCGTGCAGCTCAGGCAGCATCCTCTGCCCTAAGAAAAGGGCACGAGGGCGAGTGTCACTTTCCAGGGGAAGGGGTTGGCCTCTGCTCCCAAAAATGGAGGAGCAGATGTTGAGACATGACGTGCAGATGTGTAACACCAGCTGTGAGGAGTGGTGGGGCAGCAGGGGCCCAGTCAAAATTTGTGGTGCTATGTGAATTGGAACCAGGCTAATGCCCGCTGGCTTCACAAAAGCAAGCTGTGCTCCACATAAACACCTCATGCCTTTCCACTATGCAGAAAAGCACATTTCTCTTACACAACCACAGTATTTGCTTTTACATGCATGTACTGCTTGGGACCCTTTTAAGAAAAGACAACCCTAAAGGACAAGTCCTCAGGCACAAAGGACACCCCTGATGGGAGCTGCCATCGTGTACTGAGAGGCAAAGCTTGACATCAAGGTGAACACAAAACACCTCCCGTCTCCTCGCAGGGATCTGAGCTCAAGTCAGAGGCAACATGAATATTATGGAGTTGCAGTCCCTGAACCAAAAGTCAGAGTAAAGTCCTGGAGATTGTTTTCAATAGAAACCCCATAGCAATGGCCAAAGAGGATGCATTTGCATCCTAAGTAAGAAAATACCTAGATAAAAGTGCTTGGTTGTATTGGGAACAAGGAGTTGGACGCTGGCTCCAAACTTTCCTGGACTTCTTCAGGACCAGCATTTCACCTGTTGGTGTCTCTCACCTCCAGCAATGTGGTGGTTCTCACATGCTCATGTGCACTCTGGGCACCTCTTCTCTGCTGTCTCTCTTTTCAATCCTTCCAGAACCAAATCTCATTTCCCCTGTGGGTGCCCTCCATCCACCCCCACCTTTTTTACCTGGCTGGGCACCCCTAGTTAGTGGTGGTGAGCTGCTGGTTGGTTGGAGCTTCAGCAATCGAGAGAGACCAGAGGGGACAGCAATGGTCTGTCCCCACCTCTGCTACTCCTTTGCTAAGCAGAGTCAGGCTACTTAATTCCCCAGTTTCTCTAGAGAATCAAGAAGGTGGAACAGGTACAATGTCAGAAATCAACATCTTGTTTTGGGTACAGGTGTGCCAATAAGGACTTTTGTTAATAATTCAGGGGAATCTGTGTTTGAAAATCTAACACCCAATATCTTCACAGAGCAAGAGATAAAAAGAGGTGAACTGGATTGTGCAGCCACCAGTGAATGCCAGTACCGTGCAGTGCACTGATCACTGGCCTTCATCTCTAATCCCTACAGCTACAGCAAAGTCCTGCTCAGGGAAACTGAGCCCAGTGAAGTTTTGCTTCACTGCTAAAGGCACCTGTACTGCAGGGCAGTCAGAAACAATGAAATGGATAACAATCCACAGAATATACCTTGGGAGATACTGAGACTTGGTATTTTAGCATATCTAGGTTTTTCTAAGATTTTACAGCCAGAATTCTCCAACAAAGTGTATTTGTATGCTTTGCTTTTATATGTGTGTCTGTGCCTATCCATTTATCTACATCTGTATAATACTGCAACTTTGGGAATGACATGCTTAATAGATCTAGATCTTGATAGAGATATAGAGAGATATAGATATAAAAGACATCTGTGAAGAGGTTACCCAACACTGTGACAACTGATGGTATGCAAGCACATGTATAATCCACGGAGCTGACCCCACAGTCAAACAGATAACTTTGAAGTTTAAAGCTAAGGACAGTTTTAAGTGTTTCTAAATAAAGAATTGATCTGGGGTATCAGGCAATTACCCCTATCTTTTTTGGAAAGAAGAATCACTGAAGATGGCATGAAAAAATCCACAAAGACTTGTATTCTTGCATCATTGGGAAGAAACCCAAGAATTATATCTAAGAAACTAACTAGCAGTTTGCTAATATTCTCCTATACATGTGTGCACACACCCCAAACTTACTGCTTGTTTTACCATGCTTTAAAACAAAACAAAACCAGTTAAAAATTAATTGAAGTTATTTTACCAGCCATGAGTTACAGGCCTTGCTAACTACACTCAGCAGCAGCTCTTTGCCTGCTAAACTTTGTGGCTGCTGAGACATGTCACAGACTTGTGAGGGCTCAGCAGCTCAAGCCAGGTGTGAGAGACACAGAGGTGTATCCCACCCTGCAGTCCATTGACCCTCTCAACAGCTTCATGGGCAGCTCCTGCCTTGCCATAGGTGGGCTGAACACTCAGTTGTGTCTGTGGCAGAGTGCCCAAGATCATAATACTGAATTACCATGTTTCTGTCTCAGAGTTCTGGAATCACCAGATTTTTTGCAGGGTCACAGAGCTGCCAGTTTCATTCGAAGTCCGAAAGGTTCTGCTCAGGCACCACTTCCCTAGGGCATCTGGATGCTCAAGCACTTCAAAGTCTTGTGAAGATCATGCTTGCAGGGTCTCCATCAATGTGTCTGATTTGAGGGGTGGCATAGATGAGGCCCAGTCCTTGCCCATAAACAAAAATTCATTGATGAGTATCAGGACATAAAAGAACTACAGCAGTGGCAAATACCATGTTTTTCTTGCAAACAGCACAGTTAATACTATTGAAAACAAATTTTGGGCTCAGAATCACACTCTCAGACTCCAAGTGTTTTTCTGTTGAGTTGGAGCTGCTGTGCATTTTGTTAAACCAAGCCACATACCGAGAGGCTGATATTTCCTCTCCTTATGGGCACATTCTAGAAAGCCACAGCTCCCAAATCAGCAGACAAGAAGGGGAGTGTTGACTCGCTGAAGCAGGGCTCGTACTAATTGAATCTCCCAGGAGATCCCATCCTGTCTGCAGTCTCAGCACAATACCTCCAAACAAGGCACCACTTTAAGAGCTTTGCTCTGCCAAGGCTCCTTGTAGCACTGGTGGGTGCTGCTACCTTTGCTTCAAACAGGAATTTCACATGGGTGAGCAGAGCAGGAAAAAAAAAAACCAACAACAAAAACCAATAGGAGGCAGAACCTGAAAAATTAGGAAATTATAAGCAAACAGGCAGGAGTATTGCACACAAAGGGCAATAAACATATGGAATAAATTAGGGGAGTAGGCAATGGAAGCAAACCATGTAAATGAGTTCCACAGACACCTAGGCTTGTTGCTGCAGAAGGAGGGGATGGGGGAGGAGGATGGAAAAGCAGGAAAGTGGAATTAAAGGGCCTTTTCCTGTTCCCATGGCCTTTTCTCATGGTTCTTATGCTCTCCATATGCTTAGGTATTGCTGAGACCCCAGATCAATAAGCACATGATATTTGTAGGTACCACGTGCACAAGCATACCAACTCATACAGTTTCTCTTGGTTTACATCAAACACCCAGCCCACCTTCAAAGTATATCAGGGTTCCTATTGCAAACTAAAATACAAGTATCTTAATTTCCCTGAATATTTAAACACTTATTTTTACTGTCCTGCTGAGAGAACAAGCAGAGTATTGGTATATCCAAAATAAAGAGGAAGCAGAAGAGAAAGAAATTTATGAAAACATGTTCTGACTTGAAAGAGCAAAACACAGATTTGATAATATTCAAAGTAGCTTGGTCACAAGCTGGAGCTGCCAGAGTTAATCTTATTGCAGTGGTTTTACTGGCATTTTAATGTCTTACCCAGAATTTAACACTACATTATTCACTGAAATATTTGTTCCCACCACAGGACACACAAACATCGCTGCTATTAGCACGAACAGGACAGCCACATAGACACAGCTGAGAGAATAACCTCTTGTGCATTATAGAGAATGCTGCAAAGTGAACTCTCGGGGATTTTCCCCCTCAATCCCCACTGTGCTCACTTGCAGTGATGGGCTTGTAGCCACAGCCAGGTTTGGCACCCAGCCCTGGACTCTTGTGCCTGATCCAAGGGGTATCACCCCAACAGCAGGGCAGAGTGAAGAAGGCAAGACAGTGCTGCCTGCTGCAATAGAGGAGATGCTAAACACAGACTTTTTCCTGGGCTGTGCAGGCTTTTTAATTCATTCTGGTGCTAATAAAGCATTTACTGTAGCTCAGGCAGCAGACAGGGCTGGGGAATGGTGGTGGTGGCCACTGCAGACAGGAGGGGTCAGCCCAGGCTGTGTAAATTGAAGACTTCACGTGCTCTGCAAAGAGTCGCTTTGAGAGATATAGAGGGGTAGAAGACCATCCCAGACAACTTGGTCCATGGGTTGCACACGGGGGCTGAGACTGCTGAATGCCGTGCCAGCTCTTCCCAAAGGGAGCAACACTTCAGCATGCAGGAGGCTCTTCTCCTGCAGCCCTTGCTCACCAGGAGGCTGGACACCTGCCTTCTGCAGCACAACCACCAGGGCTTCAATGCTTCAGTTAATACAGACCTCTTTCCATGCATATGCTTACATTCTCTTGCTACTCGATTAATGTGGGATAAAATACAGAAGATTTTGTGATCTCATTTGAACTGCATCTTTAAAAAGACAAACAGAGTGAAAGAAAAACCCACCACCAGCATTTAGGCACTGCAAATTCACACATCATGCAGGAATTAAAAGGTGAATGGGAAACCTCTATTCTTACCTTTTTGCATTTGCAATATCCTTGCGTTTAACTTCTGCGTGTGTTGAGTTTATATCTGTAGGCTACATCCTGATATCAGGAATATAAGCACACAAGACTGGCATATTCGTGGGATTTTGTTAAAGCAAATTTTATTCATGTTTCCATTCATGGATACAGAACAAATCCTTCTTTGCACCCAATAATCTAAAAAACCAATTACAGGGGCTTGTAGTTTGTTTCCAGAAAAGTCACAGACTAGTGCAAACTCTTTCATATCTTCCTTTTATTCTGTATGTCTACACCATGCTTATTTCCTCCCGTGCATTGGAAATCCCATACCACTCCATAGCAGGAAGCTGAGAATAATGATTCACACAAGAGTTTGAAAAGCAAGATACTTGCATTTCATTCCAGATCTGCGTGGGGTGGGATGTTTGGCCTTGAACAACTCCTTTAACAATTTGGTGCCTCGATTCCCCTCTCACTAAAGGATTAATATCAGCATTGCTCTGCATGTCCACTATGGAGGTGTTGTACACTGTAAATGCACAGCGCTCACATGGCTTTTGTTCCTGCTGGAGCTGCTCTGTGGATGAGTGAAACAGCAAAAGTTCCCATTTCCTCCATTCAAGGCTGCTCCTTGCCCCAGAACACAGACAATCTGTTCCCAAGGCCTTTTCCTGCCCAAAGAGAGAATAATTTAGGGTAAGTCATCCGAGTGGGGTCTGCAGGCCATGCATTTCCCAGGAAAATTGCTTCTGTATTTGTAAGCCCCAGCACTGGTGAAGTTTATCAGCTCCCCTGTCCAAGATATATTATTCCAATGGCAAGAGGAGTAGTGGCATGCTGAGCCATGGTTAGGGTTAATTAAGTACCACAGTAGACACTTAGCCACTTAAATCTCTGCCCAATCACCATGCAAAATGCCTAGCTGGAGAATCTTTTATTTTGTTTCAGAAGAGGACAGGATATGTGTGCCTTTTGCTACCTCAATAGCAAATAATCATGGAAAACCTCATCCTTTTTTCCCTGGCTTGTTTTCATACAATATCCTTGTGCTTAACAGTGGATAGAATAAAACCAATATTAACATGACTTCTGTTAAAATATTAATTGATTGACTGAAACACCACACAGCAATGGACAGAGAAATTTATTTTTTTAGAATAAAAACTCCTTCCTGCCTTGGTGGCTGCTTCACAGTAATTGGCAGAGGAGTCTCTTCTGGATTTTGTAATAGACTGTATCTCCAGGTATTAGCACTGTTGCAGAAGATATAGCTGGATGCAATGACAGCTCTGCTTTTACAAAGGACCCATGAAAATTACTAAATTCAAAACCTGCCAATCTCCTAGCCCAAGATGTCAAAAGTCCTAAGGCCAGGGACACCAAAATACAACACTTGACCAACACTGAGAGATATAGATTGGTACCTTTGAAAGAGGACAGACCTTTGTATCACCTATGATTCATTTAGTTTTAGGTCAACCCAAAAAGTAGCAAAGTCTCCTGGTAGCAAGAACCCCCTACAGTTGATCCATCTCGTTAATTTCCTGGGAGACACACAGGAAAGGAAATAAGAGCAATTACAGAGCTTGGCCACCTTATGCTTCTCAAGTTACAATGCCCCCTGCACCCCAGCAGGACAGGGGGCTCCCAGGTGCATGGCTCCACAAGTGATTTCCTCTCTCCAAGCACAGCTGTGAGTGGCATGTGAACACCGCAAGCCATTGCTCTCCCCTGACTTGCAGAGCCTCTCCTTGCCTAGATGACTTATCTGACTCACTCAGAACAAAATTTGGAGAAGAAGGACTGATCATGCCCTCACTTGCCTGGGAGGCATTGCTGAACCATCATCAGGAATGGCCTGATTGCTATGAACAAGGGGAAGCACATTTTGAAGAGGCCTAGGCAGGGATGCCAAGACATATCACACTGCTCAGCTCTGTTTGGAGTCCTTTCCTGGAAGTTCACGGGAGGCGCTTAGGGACAGGACGAAGGGCAGCTGTTGGGTAGCCACAGGTCTGCCTGCCCCTCAGAGGACCCTACGGAAAAGGCCGCCAGGATGAGTTCTGCCAGCAAGATTCTTGTCGAAAACCAGGGACTGGGTCTGGGGGAGGCCATCGAGTCTGGGGACAAACAACCCCTTTGAAGAGCAGACAGAGAAATGTGACGCAGCCACGGAAGAAACACAGCAGTGGATGCATGCAACTGTTCCCACCCTGGACACTGCCAGGGCAACGGCAAGGAGGGAATCAGAAGTGACAGTACTACTTTCTCGCTCAACAGGGTGAATCCAGGACACAGGCACAGCTTAAAATGTGACTTTCCCATCACTTTGGGTTCAAGCCTTGGTGCTATTTATATGCAGGGTTGTGGGGTTTGCTTCCTTTCCTTGAGAATTTTTCCTTCTCATTGATTTTATCCATAAAACTGAAAGAGAAGGATCTATCGGTAAGGATGCGAGGGATGACATGATGACATGGCAGCTCAGCCTCTTTGTCCAGATGTCCAAATAACAAGACCTAGGAGTGGCTTTCCTAAAGTGACGAGTCCCTCTGAACTCAGTGGGTGCAGATTGTCCCATATATCATCATCTGCAGAATCCAGTTTTCCATATGGCTTTATTACGTGCTCCCCTGACAAACGTAAACTTGAAAGACATAGACCTAAAGTACCCTTTTTATTTTCTAACTTATTCTTAGAAACAGGCCAGAAAGTATTTTTAGTAAAATTTTCACCCGCTTCCAAATCAGTTAGGCTGATCTTAAGAAAAGGACATAGACACAAGGCACACAGGGATCAGATTTTTAAAGCACTGAAGTACCTGAAAGTGCAGAGAGACACCTAGCTGTTTCCCATTGCTCTCAGTGCAGAAGAACTGGGCACGACCTAGTAAATGTAATCCCAGCACCTCTATATTGGAAAAATGTGAAGAACAAACAAGAGATTATAGAAGGGACACAGTGCCTTTCATTACTCTGAGGTGTCAACATCTTGCAAGTCGTATTCTGCAACTTAATCCACAGCAGGCAGCCTCGTGTTGGGAACAATCTTAGTATAGGAGCCTGTGCTAATTAGTTGTAATCGATTATATTCCTCAAACAGACAGCAAAAGCATGGTACTTGTGTACTGTGTTATGATCCCACCTCCTCCTACCTATTCCCTGTAACAGAAGTAACAGTAAACAGCATAAGTCTCCCAGGTCCCAGCCTGGCTCCCAGTCTGTCATCACCCACACGCCCATCCCAGCACACCCACCAAGCCATCACACTGGCCAAGAGGTGACTGAGCAGCCCCACTAAAAATGTGCCCATGCAGAACATGTTATGAGTGATCACTCTAATAAAAGTGAAATGTTGGCAAGTTTGGGCCCTAAATGTTGTCAGCGTTTATTGTCATGGTTTAGCTAATGACTGTCTGTAATGTTGGTTAAGAAAATTTACACTTCCTGGTGAGTAATGTTGTGATAAATGAAGATTCACGAGAGCAAACTTTTATGAAAAACACAGTAAAATTCCTCAAAATTATACTGGCAAAGGAGCTGCAACCAGCATGACAGTTAGACACAATGTTAATCAGATATGAGCAAAATGAACCATATTATTTTAATAGCCTGGGAAAGATGGTCAAGATCACTTACCATTTCCTTTAAGGTGATGATGATGACAATTTTATTGTTAAAGTAAAATTTTTCCTGTTGTTCTTATCTTGATAGTCCAACTGGCTTTACAACGAGGTGGTTACTTAAGCCACTCTTTCAAGGAATTGTCGCTTGCTTTCAGCTGTTGCTGTTACACTGAATTGCATTTGTTTTCAAGTCCATCTGTCTGTTGCTATTTTTAATGTACTCATCCTGATGAGAACTGCACTCACACCACCACACCGTGCCTCACGCAAAAGAGACTGAGAAAACACACCTCAGCTCCTCCAAAATCAGTGGTTTAGACTGTGAGCTTCACTTAAAGCCTGTCTTTAGAAGACAGGCAGAGCTGTGTGGGCATGCCCATAGCTTCCTGTTTAATTCCTAAATCTCTGGGACACCCTACCACAAAGAAAACCATCACAGTGTCAGGGTTGCCTTGCAGCACATGGGTGCTTGAAGCCCTGTCTGAAGCAGGGCTTCTTCCCTTGTGTGGTGGTTCAGGAATGGTATTCTCTCATTTAGAATTGTTTTACTTCCACTAAACCAGGCTCTGCTTCCCCTCCATCCCCTCCAGTTGGAGGCCCAAAAGGTAGACATCATGGGTTGAGGTAAGAACAATTTACTGGAAACATCAATGAGATAAGAAAACAAACGGTAAGAGCAACAATATTATTAACAAAAGGTATAAGAAAAGAAAGGATTTACACAGAAAACCCCTGACAATAAACAATACCTGACCATTCCATCTGACATGGTTACTCAACCAGAAGGAACCCATTCTCAGACCTGATAGCGTATCTTCAATCAGCCCAGTGCAGGAGCCTGCACGTCCTGGAGGGATGCAGAGCAGTGCCCATTCAGGGAGTGTGTGCAGAGCACCCCAGCAATGCCAAGTATCATGGTTCAGACCCCAGGGTTGCACTAGCCAAAGTCCACCAAGGGATTAAGCAGTGCAAACCTACACCTTCAAGTGGGAAAATGAGCTGCAGCATCCCTCCCTCCCCTGTCCTGCCAGCATTCCCTGCAAGGGCAGTGGGATCACTCTCCAGGTGTTCGCTGAAAACAGCACATAAATGTTTCAAATGCTGCTTCCTAAGTGTCACTCAAAAGCCATAAAGAAAACAGGGGGTGGAAAGTCCCAGCTCAAACCCTCAAATATCAAATATTCTTGTCCCCTCTATGCAATTTTACAGGCTGAGGAGTGATGTTAGCTGAAACCTCTGTTTTACAGCTTTTCCTCAAAAACTCAGCATACAGCCAGGCTCAGAAGCGTTATTGAAGTTGCCTGGAGAAGATCTTTTGAATTTATGGGCAGTAATTAATACTTAACCTTTAGCTCCAGTGAGGCAGCTGTGCAGGGTTAGTAGGAGTCACCATGTTGGTAAACAATAATTGCACTGCACATGCAGCCCTGAGCTGAGTACCCTGCAATTATGGGGGAAGGTTTCCTGGGCTTCTTGCAAAGGCCCTCAGGTCAGGAAGGTCTCCCTGGGCAAACTGGAAAGACCCAGCTTCTCTGTGCAAGACAAACTCTAAGTCAGGGTGGCCTGGGCAGCTGAAACCTCTGAGCACAAAGCACAGACAGAACCTTAGAAAGAAGGATGCACGCAGGTCACTCTTGCTGGTATCAAGAGTCAGGGCTGCTCTCTGCTGTGTCTTTATACATCAAATTCAATACTTTGAGTCACTCTAAATTGGTCTATTTGACCAGTCGAGGAGGCATAAACGAGACATGGAGCTCAGGTGTACTTTGCTCTCTGCGACTGCTGTGGGATGAGAGAAGCATTGCTCTGCTCTCTGTCTGTTTTGACTTCCATCACAATTATGTCCATTCTCTGGGGTGGGAGTACCATCCGTAGGTCTCAACTGTTTTGTCTGAAGGAACTCCTGCCCATTGCTTGCCACAGTGGTGAATGGGAATACCTTGGGTGTCGGCCGAGATGTCTGCAGACACCAAGAAAGTCTCCTTTGAAGATGGTAGAGAGCCTATGGACAGTGGCAATGCTGGTGACTCTTCAATAGAGATCAGTCTTCCTGACACCTGTCCAAGTCTGGCTCTTCTGGAAGCAAAATAAACAAGCATTAAAAGAGGTTAGCTTTCGTATGAGCCAAGGAAAAGACAGTTTGCCTACTGTTACATTTAAGTAACACCAGGCAAACACAAATACAAGTGAAACAGCGCTGTGGATATTCATAAGGGGCCAAATTACAAAGTCTTGAAGTCAAGCTTTAAAGCTTTGAAGTCATAGCTTTAAGGGTTTCATCAGACCTCCCCCATACTTAGGCTACACTCTATACTGAGCCCATTCACTTGGATTGGACTCAGTCACATCATCAGTGTGAACATCCACATCTCTGCCAAAATACAGGGAGGAATGGGACCGATGATGCCCTCAGTAGCTTATTCAAGTGGTTAATCGCCTGCCTGTGCCTTATCTTGCATTTCAATTTGTCTGGCTCCAGCTTCTGGCCTTTAGTTTTGGAGAAGGTCCCTTCTGCAGGAGGTATTTTCTCCCCAGGAAGGTATTGTCATGCGGGGCACTTGTTGCTCACCGCAGGATTCCCCTCCCAGCTGGCGACACCAGCCCCAAAGGCAGAAGGCAGTGTCATACAACCTGACACTAAGTAGACACCCCGGCTCCATTTGAATGGAAGGGCTGGCCAAGTGGCCTCGGGAGGAAAAAAAAAAAAAAAAAAAGAAAAAAAAAAAAAAAAAAAAAAAAAAAAAAAAGAAAAAAAACCTTTTTGGGGGGGG
>VXBX01004326.1:501843-520174 GCA_013400415.1 Scytalopus superciliaris | reverse complement strand
TTTTTTGGTTTTTGGTTTTTTTTTTTTTTTTTTTTTTTTTTTTTTTTTGGTGGATATTTGTAAAACCTCTTTCCTTCGCAAACTACTTTTTTCTTCTCGGCTCTGTTGGCTATTGGTCTTCAAAAAAACACCACCACAAACATATCCAACATAACCTCTCATACAGAAGTGTGCGAGCGGTAAAGTGAATGCAGCAGGAACCAAAAAGTCTTCTGCAAGCACTTGAGCAAAGGAACAAAACAATGACCACAATAAAACTTTGGTTCTTTCTTAGGTGGAGCGCTTCGTTTGCTTAACAATGTGCTGCTTAAGCGAGCACTCAGTCCACTCTCCTCGGGGGCTGCTTCTCACCCTTCCCCTCTTTTATTTCTCCGGGTGCCCAGGCTCGATCCGTCCACCGAAAGGCTTCATTTTTCTTCCCTTTTTTCCCCCCTTTCCCCTCTGGGTGATTCCGCGCTGCTCCGAAGGAGAGGCATTCCCTTCTCCGTGGGGCTGGCGTGTCGGGCCTGGCGCGGCTACCCACGCTAGCCGTGCCCCCGGGCATCCCCAGGAGACGGGCATCCCCATGGCTGCCCGTGCACCTGGCTGCCCTGCTGCTCCCCGAAACTTCTTTTGCCGACGGCAAAACCTGCCCTCTTGGCCTGAAAGACCCTCCCAGGGCCACCCCCCGACGTCGGAGGAAAATTTACTGCCTCCAGGAGCACACGGCTCCTGCACTCCGCGGGGTAGCAGCAGTGGGCCCTCGGAGGGCCCTGCACACGTGTCCCCACACCGGGCAGGGCGGCAAAGCCCTCGGGACTGCTTCTTCACACTCACACACACACACATATCTGTGTCCCCAAAACGGATTTTTTTTTCTTTCCCCTTCCCCCCTCCTCCACCGCACCCCCACCCCCCGATGCTCTTTTTCACCAGAGCTTTTGTCTGACACTGGCAGGAGAGTAAATTGTTATTTTTACTCCCATTGAGGTTCAAATAGAGCTGGCAGATTAAGCCTAGTTAATGCCCGGGAGGGAGTGAAGGGGGGAGATGAGAAAAAGAGGAGGGGAGGGGTGTGACGAAGGGGCCCATCGCCCCTTAGCACCGTCCTGTCGGAACCGGGTCGGTCGAGAAAAACTCCCACCCGGGACAACCTCCCACGCGCGGCCGCTCGGGATTCCCGTGGGCCAAAGGCCCGACCCTTGTGCCTCGTCTCCCCAGGCCTGGGCCGGTGGGGTGCAGGGTTACGAGGGGAGGGGTCGGCTTTCCCCAGGAAACCCCCACGGGGCAGCAGGAGGCGGGTCCCTACGGCCCGGCCCCTCTGGCCGGGCACGGCAAGGGGGGCCCCGCAGCGCCGGGGAGAGGGAGCGAGGAGGGCCGGGGTGTAGGGAAGAGTCGGGAATAGATTTCAAGGCGGATAACCCGTAAATACGATTGCTCAAGAGTTGACTTCAGCGAAAGAAAAGAAAATAAAATCCCCTTTTGATTGCTTTTTCACACCGGTCTGATAAAAAGATGTCACCTCTAACTGTAAAAATAATTTAAACAATTTAAAATATATTTTTCTTTGCTGCATTTTGTCGTGTGTTCCCTGTCCCCCCCTACTTTTTTTTTCTTCTTTTTTGACGACTTGCTGCTACTCTGAAGAAAAAAAATAAATAAGGCAGTCTGGAGAAAGACTTAGTTGAAAGACTTAAAAAGTTGGGAGCACAAAAAGAAACCAGGCTCCCATCTGGAACTGGACTGTACTATCCTGGGGAATAAATAAATAAAACATTTTGTAAAAGTTCTTTTCGCTATGAAAATCCCGAGTGCTTGAACACGGCGGTTCGTCATCCCTTTTATGAGCCGGCAAGCCGCGGCCACCCGGCCTGAGCGCACAGGCATCAGGGCGCTGCAGGGTTTTCAAAGCGTCTCCCGTTTTGGGAGGCTCCGTAACTCCACACGTGTCTCTCCCGTGGTGCGGATGGGTCCCCTCGGGTCCGTGGGGCCGGGCGAGGCCCCGAAAGGCCGCGTGTTCCCCGCCTGGCCTCTTTTGCCGGGGGGTTCTGCTTTTCCCTTCAGCTCATCCCTGCGGGAGCGCTTTCCAGGGGCGCTCCGGGTGGGATCCGGCAGCGGATCACTTTTGCCACGGGATGGGCTCGGGTGGGAGCTCTCAGCGCCGTTTCAACCCCCGCGGCACGTCCCTCCCTGATGCGTGGCGGGCCCTGCCCCGTGTGGGGACCCGCCACGTTCCCTGGGGAGCCCCCGGGGCTCCGCGGCCGCCGCCAGCCCCGGGCAGGGGGACGGCGGGCGGGCATACGCCGCTCCCGGCCGGCCCACGCTGTCGGGCAGCTCACGCTCGGGTCGGGACACCCACGGCGGCGGAGCAGCCCTCTCCCCTCTCGCCTCCGGCCCACCGCTCTCTCTACCTGTTGCAGTCGGACCTCCCCAGTGGCCCCGACCAGCGCCGAGCACCGGGAGCCGCAAAACATCCAACCCCGGCATCAGGTTTGCCCCAGCTCCCTCCGGGCCCGTCATCTTTTTCGCTCCAGCCTTGCTTCCCGTCCCAAAATAACAATAAACCCCCGCAGGGCAGGGGGTCGCCTTACCTGCCAGTCCCCCATTTTGGCAAGGATAGACATCCTGGCTGCGGGCTCCGAGTCTCCAGGCCCCTGCTGGTCATGGACTGCGAGGGCAAGCCACTCGCCCGGGACGCCTGTGGGTAAATCCTCCCCTTACCTGCGCCGGGACTCTCTTACCTGGCCATAAAGAGCTGGGTGCTCCCTGCCCGCGCCTGCGCGCTGCCTGCGCGCTGCCCCCCGACACCGCGCTCCCACCGCCGGGCCCCCGGGGGGCTCCCGAGCATCCCCCGGGAGGTTCCCGAGCATCCCCCGGGCGTCCTGCAGCCGCCGGACCCCTGCCCGCTTCGCCGGCCTCTTCGCCGCCCCGGTGCTCGCCCAACTCCGTGCAGGGAGCCCGGGTGGCGGCCGGGATGGGGGCGGGTGAGCCCCACATCTTCACCTTCCCCCGGGGGGCCGGTAGGATACCTCGGGGGCAAGACGCCAGGGAGTGCGTGCACGTAGTGATAAATAATGATAAACAAATAAATATAATAATAATAACAACGACAGCAACAACAATAATAATAATAGCAGTAGCTCCAAAAGACAAAGCACCGGGAGGGCTGAAGTAGCCCAACTCTGTGACGGAGGCACTGCAAAAGGCCGGGGGAGTCCAGGGAGAAACAGAGACACCCCCGCCCAGAGCAGACGGTCTTCTCAGCCCCCCGGGACGCGGGCCGGGAGGGTACGGGCGGTGGCGGCCGGGGTGATGAGGCACCCGGCAGCGGTGCGGGGTGAGGGATGGTACGGTCCCCCAGGGGAAGGTGCCTTGCGATAGCCTGTGGCCCTTGGACCTCTCCGTGTCCGCACCCCTTGTCCCCGCCCATGTTTTGGGGTTTTTTTTCCCCTCGGGGATTCAAGTGCCGAAGTGCCCTGGAAGGTCGCCAGGGTGTAGTGCAGCTCTGATTTCACACCCGGAAAAAGAGAGGGAGCCCCTCTCCAGGGGCTGGGCACTGGAGGGTTCACAGAAAGCATCACTCCAGCTACAGGATTTTGAGGAGGGATGCCAACAGTTTCCACTTCACAGTTGCACAGCAAGCTCTTTGCATTTCAGAGACAGGTGAATGGGGCATCATGTCCCAGGTATGGGACATTTTGAGCCTTCCTGGATGTCGGGGCGCATTGCGTTGGGTTGGGTCCTGGGCTGGTCCTGGGAGGAAGTGGAACGCACGCCTTTGCCCCTAAGAGCTCGGGGACAAGGACCTTAGAGAAGGGGAGTTCGAGCCCTGTCTCCAGGCAGGTGGGAGGAGGAAAGCGAGAGCCTGCTCCTGCAGCCATTCCCGGGAGGAATGCCAGGGGCCGCGGGGCTCCGCTTCTCATCCACCGCCCCAGCGAGGCCGGGTCGGTGGGGCCTGCGGGGCGGGGCGCGGTCAATGGGCCGTGCGAGTCGCGCTTCGCACCGCCGCTCCCAGCGCCGGCCCGCGGTGTACAGTTAGCGTCAAATTACAGCAATTAACCGGGCACCGAATTTAATTACTCGGCCCTGCCCCTTCCCCACCCCTTTCGATCCCGGGGAGACTCCTGCTGGGGGACGGCGCGGAGCAAAGACAGCCCAGTGCAAAACGGGAGAGGGATAGGGAGGTTGTGCAGAGATTTCGTGACTCTGGAGCCCTGCCACCTCTTCCTTCCCCTCTTGCCGGTCTCCCTGTCCCTTCACGTCCTCTCCAGGAGGCAGCAATTTTGGCCCCGTGACGGCCGTTTAAAATACTACCTTTTATTACCATTTTTCGGACGGGAGCGGGAATTAATCCGATTTTCGATTGGCCTTCATGGAAATGTTCCCAGTAAACTTGGGTGCCACGTTTCTCCCGGTAGGATCTTTCCCTTCTCCCTGACTGCAGCGCTCCCACACAGGGTTAAAATCTCCGTGCCAGGACCCAGCTTTCGCAGCCCGGCTCTGTCCCGCGGTACTTGGCAGAGAGGCGGCCCCAACAGAGCCAGCCCGCGGGGCGGGAATCGAGCTTTCGCGGCTATGGGCAGCCTTGGCTCACATCGGGCTCATCCGTGATGTTTTTTTTAGCGTAGGGGAAGAGAGCATGGGCTAGACCTGCTGCAGAGCCCGGGGTTGTGGAACGCTCCTTTTCCCCTCCCTGGGGCGTTTGGTGACCGCACTTCGGGGGTGAATTCGACGTCCCTGGCCCGGCCGTTTAGAGGACTCCTTTCCCTCGCAGCCTTGAGGGCAAACCCGGCCCGTGTAGTGGACTGAAATCGCCGCACCCTGGGCTACTGTCATCCCTGAAGTGTCAGGTCTGCCTCGTCCTGCCTGCCCTGCTGCCTGCCTCCTCCCTGTGTAAGAGGAAGCTGAGTCAACTTCTCTCCCCAGTCTTTTAGCGCAAAGACAGATGCAGCGTTTTTAATTTTTTCCCTTTTCATCTCCCCTCTATGTCACACCGTCTGGTTCACAGCTTGGCGGTGATTTTGGCACGTGGATCCGAGACAGTCACCGCGGAGTTCTCTGAGTTATTTCCGATGGACGCGCCGTGTGTCACAGTGCGGGCAGCACACGGGGCAAAGCCCTGCCCGCTCCCCTTTCCCTTCACGGGCAGCATCCTTATGACCAAACCCCGCCAAACGCCTCTTCCCAGCGAGAAAGTGAGGAAGAGATGCGCTTGGGGGACATTCCTCTTCCCGGCGTGGAGGTTCCCCAGCTGGTCTGAGTTACCAACAGGTCCTCTCACCCCTTGCTATCCCCACCAGACGAGCTCTCAGCTGCCGGACAGATCTTTCCTACTCTCTCCTCCCTGTTCTGCCTGCCCCTGGGGCGAGTCTCAGGAACACTGGGATAAACCCGGCTGCCGATTCTCTGCGCGGAGTTTAGGTTATTTATCCCTCTCACTACTGCTTTTCCCGTCTCCCTGACCCGGTGCCGCCCGGCTGGGGGGGACAAGCTCAGCGAGGCTGATTTCCGCCGGCTCACTGCCACATAAATAGCTTGGGGTTTTTATCCCTGAAGTAATTTTTGGCAGTGGCTGGTCTGCGCCCATGGGGCCACTTGCAGCCCGGCCAGCCCTAGGGCCGGCAGAGGCGCCGGTCCGCGCCGTCCGGAATAAACGCTGCGGGGTGGACGCGCATCTTCGGCCGGCAGCGGGGTGGGGAGGAAACATCGCCCGCCCCCTCCTCTGCGCAGGCTGAACTCCCAGGAGGGAGAGAACAGAGGTTCAGGTTAGTGTGGGTCTACCTCGGCTTTACGGGGCCAGGGGGGAAGCGAGACAGCGGCTGGCCCTGGGATGAGGGTTGTCTCCACCCCTGAGCAGGAGGCGTCTTCCCGGGCTCAGCTTAGAGAGAGGGGAGCACAAGGAAAGAGGCAAAAACTGGCAGGACATAAAAACAACCCAAATACTCCAAACCCTACAAAACAAAGAAAAAAAAAATACAGACACTCCTCGCCCTTCCTCGCTCGCACTGCGGTCCAACATGATTCAATTAGTCTTGGGAGGCCGATGCCGGAGAAAGGGAGATGCTGTGTCTCGGCAGCTAGCGGAGAGGTTTTTCCTCGGTTGATTTGGGGATTTGTGTCTTGTTTTTATGCCCTGCTGAGTGGGGAGACGGCTCCCAGAGTGGGGTCTCAACGCTGCGGCCAGTGGATCCGGGAAGCCCATTCCATGAGTGAGTTGAGATATCGAGAAGGAGAGAAAAGAAAGGATAAGAGAAGAAATCCATACGCGTCCGCCTGTGATCGCCTTGTCCACTGTGCTGTCTCCCGGCTATTCATTTTCGCAGAGTTTGTTTTCTTTCAAGCCCGTTTCCCACGGGAGAGAATCTCACCGAGTGCAACAGGTCGATTCAGTCGCTCCCGGGACCTCAGAAAACCAAACGCCCCTTCCCTGTCCTTCCCCCTCAGCCTTCCCCCCGTCGCGACTTTGCTCCGGGACACGTTTTGGAGGGGCACGCGGGACGTCCCGCGTGGAGAAGACTCGCAGCCGGCGCCCCTGCGCAGCCCTCCGCGGAGGAGCGGTGGGGAGGAGGAGGATGCTGTGCCCCTGAGTTACGACACTGCGGTACCTCTCCGCGCGTCCTCTGCCGCCTCCCCTCACACCCCACACCCTCTCCCCCTTGACCCCCGTCCCGGCTTTTGAGTCCCCAGAGTGTTGTCAGGGTTCTGATCACATTGAAAATCAGCATATAAATAGCTACAAATGCATATAAATAGCTATTTTTCTTCCAATGTCAAATGATGGGGTGGGAGAGGTGTGTAAGGGCAATTTTTTGGAAGCGAGGTGAAAACTTTTTTTTGGGGGGGGTGGGGGGAGAAGGAAGAAAAAGCAAAGTTTTTCCAAGGCGCACGTGGCTCTCACCTGCTCCTTTAATATTTGTTTGCTAAACTAACTACACTAAAGCAACTAAACAAGCAAAACCGGCAAGTAATCGAGAGTTAAACCTGAGCACACGCTGAGGTGCCAACGCAATCCAGCTACCGAGGTCTGGCCGGTGTTTGCATGAGCAACCACATGGTACGAATTCCTATGCTGTAGAACTCGTAGAGAAAGGTAACAGGTACATTCTGCTTCACTAGACACCTCTTTCTCAACCTAGGCCCTTTAGGGCTGGGTACTGTCATTGCCATCTCCAGAAAACAAGCTTCTAAAAAGATGATCCCTATGAATAAAGCATCGATGGGGTAAAACACCGTGATTCATCCTTTTTTCATTACCCAGGGAGTAGTTGCATGGTCTCAAATACAAGCGCTTCTTTTCTTTTCTTTTTTTTTTTTCCTTGCAAAGCACAATAAATTCAGCTAAAGCCACCAGCACTTTTACCTTTGGAAAAAGAAATCTACCCACTGTAAGCATGTCAAGATCTGGTTATTTGTTCACTCCATCCTGGTTGCTTTTTTTCTGTTGTACACTTCATTTTCTAAACAGACAGAACCCACACAGTTTTAAGAAAATAGTTGCATTTGCAGTGCGGACATAAAATTGGAGTATTTTCTGGGCAATTCCGATTGCTCACGTGTCCTCCAAAACGCTTTTGCATTTGAAACACAGGGGAGCTCTTTTGCCAACAATCTCATAGCTGCAGTACATTGCAGTTTTACTGATCATGCCACCCCAAAATAATTACAAGTAAGTTTTATTTTACATTTATTTTCAATTTTCATCAATACTATTGTCAGATGAAATCCAGAAAACGGTATGTTGCCTAAATGTTCAACGTGTCCTGCTTGATCAAAGCATTACTGCTAATTAAAAATGTTCTAGGAAGGGTTGCTTTTCCCTAGGTGAAGTTTCACTGCCTTCACTTACCCCCTGCCCTAAAATCCACTGATGCAACTGCAGACATCCACCCAACTGCACATATCCTGAGTATGAAACACAAGTTACACTCCAACATTAAGCCTCTACATCGGGAGTTTTGCTTGGATTAAGATTTCGAAACTGAGCCCATAATAAGATATGCCATAAAACCTCAAACAACCCTCCTCCCCCAGGGATATTTATCTTACACATTTAATTGCCCAGTAAAATAAATTCTGTATGTGTACACTTATATGGGAAAGATTTTGATCTGGTAATTTCAGTGTATCTTCTGATCTGTAGCAGCTTAGAATGACATCCTTAAAAACTGTGGAGAAGCAGAAACTGTGCCCTGCTAAATAACGCCTATTCAGCTGCTAAATATTTACACATAGGCAGGAATGAGCTTTCCTTGTAATGCTATCTCTTAACTCTATATTAGCATTCAAGAAGAAAAACAAATGCAAGTCATTTAAGCATAGGCCAAATCCCTGCTTCTGCTAAAGCAAATAACAGAGCTCCACTGACTTGCATGGAGCAGAATGGGGCTCCTTCATGTTACCTCCATGTCATATTAACATTGTCGTTTTTATAATGACTTCCCTCTCAAAGCACTCGCTACTGCATAATAAGCTTCAACAAACCTTTAAGAAGTGCAGTGTTATTAGTTTATCTGCTTAACAGATAAGTAAACTGATGCAAGGGGAAGATAAGGAATTTCCCCAAGGTCTTGCAGCTGGTTTGCTGGAGATCAAGGAAAGGAAAGGAAACCAGGAACTGAGACTGAACTAACCACCAGAACAGTATCCGCTTCTCCAGCTGCTGGTGGCAACATGTCCCATAGCCAGGAAAGTGATATTAAGAGAAGGAGCAGGCAGTTGGGATCTCCATGAAACAGGCCATTTCCAGTCAGATACCTGTGCTCTTTGATAGCTAAACTTGGGCACTCACATTTGAAACCTCAGCTACTCCAATGATATTTTGGTGTTGCATCAATCCTGGCATAATGGAAGTGGAATTTCATTCTTCAGTGCACTGAATAAAACATCCCAATAAGACATACTTAAGAAACAAAGCCTGGTATTACCCACAGCAGAGTTTAAATAAAATCTGCTTTGATATTTCTATGCTAACATTGGAACTGCTGTCTGCAAGGCATATATTTTAGTGTCAAATAATTACAAAAAGACGTATTACTGGAAAATGACTGTTGGAGGCTCTGACGTCCAAACCAAAATTAATCTGCACAAAAAAAAAAAAAAAATCTGTTAAGTGATTTTTTTCTTTATTATTTAACAAGGAACTTCCAAAGCTATAGTCTTTAATCGAACCCATCTTGTATGCAGCTGCAATACATTTAGCCTTTAACATTAGCTCTAGCCATTGTCCTAGCACATGTCTACACCCCACAACACTTTATGGTATTAAAAGCAATGCTGTATGGCTAGAGCAACTTGTCACTAAGATATATATCACTCAGTGGAGAGCAAAGCAAAACAAAACAAAGCAAAACAGTGAACAACACGGCTTTTTATTTTTTCCATGGCAGCTTGTACTATGAGTCCAATTTGCTTGGCTCAGTTGTGTTTATGTGGTGTTTTATACCAAAACGTCCTGCCTGCCTGCCTGACAACTACGGAGTAAAACCTCCGGAGTTGAGTGAAAGAGCAGGCTGTGCACTGGGTAATCTGGTATAATCGTTCCACAGAGCCACTGCAGGAATACCAACCCGCTATATGTATAACCTAATCGCAGTCAAGAGCTGATGTAATCGCCCTTGCAGCGGCCTCCTCCCTGTGTCAAAGGGAAACGAGGGTGCAGTTGGAGGTTATGGCTCACATGTACCCACATTACAGCTGTCCTGGGGATTTTCACCTTTGTGTTCAATCCAGCAGCTGCTGACACCACCATGCCAGATCCATCTCACAAGGACAAACTCATGGGACAAAGGTTCAGACCATCATCTTCACACCCAGGAACACAGAGAGTCGGACACTGGACAAACAGACTTTTTATTTTCCAAAGGGGGGTGGTATTACCATACTGATACAATGCCACTCTCCCAAATACATCTGGGAAATTTCTCCAGAGCAAGTTCGAGGCCGTGCAAGGACATATTGGTGCACCAGCCTCCCCCAGGAATCAGACCCCCACACCTGGGCACACCCCATCGCTCTTTGGGACTCCCCTTGGGAGAGGCACAGGTATTAGCAGCCAGCAGCCACCCAGCTTGTTTACATCAGGCAAGTTTAAGCGATTGCGAAGCCCCAGTGCGTTTGCAAATTAAATCAGTCTTGAGCCGATGAGCTGCTCCCTTAAAGCTGCCCGCTCCGGAGCAGGAGCGAAGCCCTCCGACTGCACGAGCTGAGGAGCGATGCAGAAAAAAGGCTTAGCCTTCTTTTTCTAAGACTTTGGCGCCCCTGTGTGTCTCCTTTTTGGGAAATTCCTATGAAGAACAATCCCAGGCTTTTCTCCCTCTAAACTAGCACCAGAAACACCGTGCTCGGAAGTCGGAGAGGTGTGTGAGGACAGCCTGGGCGATGTTACCCAGGAGCCTGACTCTAATTTGAGCTGTGCCGTTTCCACTCCTTACCTCTCCTCCTTTAGATGCTGGAATCGCCTTCTTTGGCAACTTTATCCAAAGTGACTAATGTCTTTAAGGCACCACTTCCTGGAGTCATGACATCTATCATCAGCTTTTCTACATCCCTGTAACCTCCCATTATGCACGAAGTCCAGACTGGAATGAGCCTTAAAGACAAGCTAAAAAAAACCCCAAACCAAACAAAAACAAAGCAAACAAACAAACAAACAAAAAAACCTAAACAAACAAAAAATAAAGGGAGGAAAAAGGAAAAAAAAGAAAAAAAAAAAGAAAAGGAAGCATTTGAAACACACCAGGCTCTCAAAGGGTGAGACTTACAAATGGGACAGGCAATACATGGGAAATACATGCTTAGATCTCTGCACCAGGGTTTCAATATAAGCAATTTTTCTTCAAAGGTGAAGACAGAAGCAGAGGAAATTTGAAACCAAAATTTAGCAAAATCCTAAGATGTACTGTCAATATTTTTTCTGTGAGGCAGTTGGCATTATTTATCCCATATCTTCAAGATAACTGGGACAGATGAATGAAGTGAATTGCCTCAGGATACAGGGATGTGGCAAGACAGCTGGACATAGAGGAAAGAAACCCAGTTGGGCTGAGTTCTGGCATGATTTACTCTGTTGGAGGTCCTGTTACAAATGGGCTCTGCAGAAATGAGTCTCCTAAGCCTTTGGCACCTTTCCTGTCTCCCAGCTGTCAGTCTTTATTTCAAAACATGTAAGAGATGTGCATGTCTGAGGGGTGCAGTGTTTATTTGGGGCAATTTAGAAAACACATATACACGTTCCGTAGAGTGTCACTGGAAAAATATGGCATGCAAACACAGACAGGCTAACACTTGCCCCAGAATCAGCATCACCTGCTTTACACTCAACCTCACTAACCTGGAACAGGCCCTCCTCTCTTGACACCCTTGCCTGCCTTTAGACGGATGGCCCCAGCTGTAGGCAATGTAGATGTAGGCCTGCCCTGCCTATATTTATGGGTAGGTGGTTACTCTGCCTCTGTTTGCCACCTGCAGTGCTTATTACTCTTTTTGCCAGCTTTTCCATGATAGCTTTCCTTGTCAAAGGTAAGTCTGGCCCCTAAGGCAACAGCTCCCTACACTAGGGGAAGATAGCCCAAAAGACAGCCCTTGTCTGCTTTCCCCTCATTTATTTTTCTATTTCCACCCCTCCCCTCACACAGTATCAAGTTGCCCCACCAAAGCTTTTGGTAAAGCACACTGCTGAACTCAAATAGTCAGCTTAGAAATAACCCCGAAGGAAAAATTAAGTAGTTGCTTAAATCAGAGGACTTGTACTGTGAAAGGACTCAGGACATCTACAGTGCTACCTGCTTCCCTGCTGGATACTGGTATGTGTTAACCCTGCCTAGTCTTGCATTTCAAACCCCTGTGGGTTGCATTTCAAAACTTGAGAACAATCTGTCACTAAATCTGCTTTTAGACCCATTAAGGAACCTAAGCTTTGTTAACAGTCTAATGCTTATGTGGAACTTTCACAAGAGAAAAGCCTTTCTCCATGTCCCTGAGAATCCTGCTCTTAGCAGCACAACTAGTCCAATCGTGGTTTTCATCTCAATGGGGTGATGTTCTCTTGCTTTCCTCAATTTTCAGCTCTCCTTTCAGAGAGGAAAAGCGGTGCTTCTTCATTTTGCATGGGCAGCATTAGTTGCAAAAGCTAGTAGGTGAGTATGGGGTCAAACTCAACCCTGGGATTGCATGAAATCAATTTCCAGTATAGGAAAAGAGTTTCTGTGTTTTTCCTCAACAACAGGGCCCATTAACTAAATAGGGGGTATATCCCACTCGTGAGGGGGCACAGCACAAATACTGTTCCTAAGGGCTATAAGCCCCAACTGCCTATGCTAATGGATCATGTGTTGGCTTGACCCAGTTTACAGGCTGTTGATTGCACGTAAGAATTTAGAGCATGAACAAAAAATTGTCCCATAAATAGGCTGTCTGCATTTTAAACTAAATTAGCCCCACAGTGAATGGCCTCCTCTACTGAATTACAGCATGACTGAGCCTGCGTTGGGGATTGAAAGGGATTCATGTGGCTGGTTAAGAGAAACATTATTAAGATTATTATTGGGGGCTGGATCAGTCCCAATAGGAATGCAATTATTCAGGACCTTTGAGCTACAATTATGTGTGACAGAAGAAACCCAAGTAGCTGATGGCAGAGAGTATTTGGCCTTTATGGCCACGTAACTCAAAAGCAGAGAGGATTTAGGGCTCTGACAGTTGGGTTATGGTGAAGCTTGCTGTACTGGTTGAGATGTTTCCATCTCCAGCCACTCACTCCAATAAAAGAGCTGGCAGAAGGGAATTGGTTCCTGCACCTCAGTTGCTCTGGGTAGAAGCTCAGCACCTCGGGCTGTGGTTTCACACTACAGAGAGTTCAATGACAACAGCAGCCTTAAGGGATTCACACCCTCTTCCTCAGCCTCCTGTCAACTTTTTGCAGACCTGCTGGACTGATTCAATTTGTTACAGTAAAGAGACAGAGGGGAGGATTACCGGTCCCCTACAAATCTGAGCAGATCAATGCTTGAAACAATGTCTGACCCAAGCTCTCTGGCCATCTGAAGACATAAGATGGGAACAGCCACCAGCTTGAAAAACAGGGCCTTACCTTAAACTGCAGCTGAGGGTTTTTTCCTGCCTCCCTTCCGTTCCTGTGCCTGGAAAGTGGCTTAGCTGCTGCTGGAGAACCTGCTTGCAGCCTCTTGGACGACAAGAGCACTTACCCTTACAGGCAATCTCTTCTGGATGGACTGTGCCCTGCAAGCAAGGAGACAGAAAGCATGTATGATATTGAAGTGGAAGCAGTATGGAAAAGAGTGTTTGGAACAGCATGAAATTTTGTTTGTTTTCATCTCCAAGTTTGTCCCAGCCGGTTTACACGCGGCAGAAAACACTACCCCTTTATAATGGGTGACTACCTGCAATTTATTGGAACAGAGCTGTTGCTAAACACATGGAGTAGCGATGTATTAACACGTTGTAAAAGGCTGTTTGATCACCATGGGATTCCAGATGAGCTAACAACAGAAAATAAGCCGTGATTCACAAATGACTCATTTCAGCATTTCTCTTTGATGCAGCAGTTCAAGCAAGCCCTGTCTATGCACATTCAAATGAGTTCACTGAATAGTCATTGAGCCCAGCCGTGCCGTGCTTACAAAGTCATTTTTTACAAAGTGTAAGTACAGTTTTTAAGTATAAAAATTGGGCAATTTCTAGCAAGCCGCGCCAACGAGTGACTCCCAGTCACTCCTGCCGACAGTTCCTTCTGACGCTTAAAACCTCGACACCAAATATTAATTTCCCATGATTCGAGCCCCTCAAATACGTGGGTCCTGAGAAATCGCGCCCCGTGAGTCGGACACCTCCTTTCAGGTTGAAAATTAGAGCAAAGGGTGCGATATCCCAGCGGGACGCGTTTCCCACGGGCTCTCCACGGCAGTGCCCACTCCTGCCTTGCCTTGTCCGTGCCCTGCCCGTTTGCCGGCGCTGCGAGCCGTCCTCCTCTCCCCGCTCTCCGCTACCGGCCGCGATCCTTTAGCCAGCATTGCCATCCAGTGGCACAGGGGACAAATGACAGCGGAGAATTGCGGATAGAAGGGGGAACCTTCTTTAGTTTAACCGCTATACCCGGCGGGGATGCGGCTTGACAGGTTGGCTCAGAGTTGGGCAGCAACCTGACGGCTGGAGGTAATATATCATTTATTGACAGCTTGGAGCATCGCTGTTTAGTACTAGCTTGCTGTTAAAGCGGGGCGTTGCAGAAAAGGGGATGAACATCTAACATTAGCAAGGAAAGGTACTCATCCCATTTCAGAAAATGCCTGCCAGTGGATCCTGCTTATATTTGAAGGTTTGTGTTGTGGGGGTTTTGGTTTTGGTTTTTTTCCCCAGTGTAAATTCTCAGTGCTTTAATATTCAGAAGTTTGCTTTATTATTCCTCTATAGATTGCAGCACTGAGTAAATTATAAGTGGTCACTCTAACACACTCATCTGGTCACAATTTTTTTTTCTCAGATGTTGCTAGCCAGGATGCTCCCCAAAACCTCAAGCATTAAATAACAAGTGCAGAAGACTATTGGTAAAATAATCTGCAAAAAGATAAGATCTTTCTTTTCCAAGAAGACTTGCAATATTTACATTTATTTAGTCTGAGCTTTGGAACATATCTATCACCCACCCACTCTTCAGGGCTTAGCCATGATGCCATTTCTTGTTGCTGAGAGGGAAATCCTCTGAATTAGGGCATCAGGCTTAGCCAGCATAGGTTTAAGAAAGGCCTAATGGATGAGGGAAAGAGTGTGGCTGTTGTCTACCTGGACTACTTCTACAGCATGGTCCTGGAAAAGCTGGCAGCCCACAGCTTACTTAGGGGTACTCTTTGCTGGATAAAAAACTGGCTGTATGATTAGGCCCAGAGAGTGGTAATAAATAGTGTCACATCCAGTTGGTGACCAGTCACTAGGGGGGTTTCCTAAAGCTCAGTATTGGGGCCAGTACTGTTTAATATCTTTATTGATTATGTGGATGAGGGGATTGAGTGCACTCTCAGTAAGTGTGTGGACAATGCTAAGTTGGGCAGGAGTGTTGATCTGCTGAAAGGCAGGAAGACTTTGCAAAAGATCTGGATAGGTTGGATTAATGCATCAAGGCCAACAGTATGAGATTCAACAAGACCAAGTGCCACGCCATGATCTTTGGTCACAACAACTCCATGCAATACTACAGGCTGAAGGCAGAGCAGCTGGAAAGCTACCCATTCAAAAATGACCTGGGGGTGATGGTCAAGCTGGCTGAACATGAGTCAGCAGTGTGCCCAGGTGGCCAAGAAGGCTCATGGCATCCTGGCCTGTATCAGTAATAATGTGACTAGTGGGATTAGGAGAGTGATTGTTCCTCTGTACTTGGCACTGGTGGAGCTACACCTCAAGTACTGTGTTTAGTTTTGGGCCACTCACTACAATAAAGACATTGAGGTGCTGGAGACTTCTCTTTCCAGAGAAGTGAAACAGAGCTGGTGAAGGGTCTAGAAAGTAAGTCCTATGAAGAGTAGATGAGGGAGCTGAGGTTGTTTAGCCTGGAGAAGAGGAGGCTCAGTGGGGCCCTTATCCCTCTCTACAACTACCTGAAAGGAGGATGTAGCCTGGTGGGTGTCAACTTCTCCCAGTTAACAAGTGACAGAACATGAGGAAATGGTCTGAAGCTGTGCCAAGGTAGGTTCAGGATGGACATTAGGAAGAATTTTTTCACTGAAAGGGTGGTTAAGCATTGAAATGGACTGCCCAGGGAAGCGGTGGAGTTACCATCCCTGGAAGTGTTCAAGAAATGACTGGATGTGGCGCTTAGCACTGTGGCTTAGTTGGCATGGTGGTGTTCAGTCAAAGATTGGACTCAGTAATCTTGGAGGTCTTTTCCAACCTATTCTATAATTTTATGATTCTGTGATTAGTGGTTGTGTGAGAAGAGTCAAAAGGAGTGTTTACTTTTTGCAAAAGTGGGGTAAAAGGGACAGCACAGAGGTTACTCTGCAAGTCCCAATACAGCTGCTGGCCCCACGTCTTGAAGCAGGTCCTGCTGCCACAGCAGAGGTTGTCACCACAGGGCTCCAACCTATGGCTGGTGAATGCCAAGGACAGACTGCTTGGGGACAGTATGGTGGCCTGCAACAGATTTGCCACAAAGAGCTGATACACAACCCCAGTATCTATTCAGCTGAAACCAGGGTGGAATATGTGATACTTAAGACCAGCCAGCCAACAGGAAGAGGATCACAGTCCTGGTGTTCCCATGGAAGCAGTCAGGTCCCAGTAGAAATTGAGAACATGCAGAAGCTTCAGCTAGCTCCCCAGCTGGCTATGTAGTGTTCCACATTGGTGTGGAAACAGCAACAGCAGGACTGGCTGAAGGAAAAGAGAGTCAGAACCCACATTTCAAGAGAAAGGTAAAGTAGAGTGGGATTGACAGACATGGTGTGCTTTTAGACCAAATGAAATAGGATGTAAAAGACCACAAATTTTATGCTGTACCCACAGCAGCATCACTAGCGCTTAGTCCCTGAGCAGGTGGGATATTAAATTGATCAAACTGGTAATGAAAGTGGGAATTGTTCCATCTCAACTGACACAAGGCAGGTGACCTTATTAAAAAATATGCCAGTGTATTTAATGGGGTAGGGCAGTTTCTTGGGGAATTCATGATTAATGTGGCTATAACTCTGGAGATCCCACAGCTAATGCTCCTGGAAAAAGTCTTACTTCCACTACGAGATGGCCCAGCTGAAATTTTTAGTATGGTACTGTACGAATACAGGCATAGAAATTCACCACTGTTTTATGACAGAGAAGCCAAGTTACTCAAGAATTGCTGCACTGATGAGAGGACATGTTAGCCTCATGCTGGACATTACTAGTTGGGCATGTAAGAAACCTCAGAGTGTGCTGAGGGATGCAATGCATCTCTGTGTGGTGTGTTCAGGCTAACCACCAGGAGCAACTTAGACTCCCACACTATTGAGTCACCACTGAAACAACAGAAGCCACTGTCCAAGACACCGACTTCATGAGCAAGACCTGACTTGGAGAAACTTTGAAATCTACTGACGACCAGCAGTCTGGAGCAGGGCAGTGTCTGCAGCTGTCCTGGGTTATGTCTGTGTGTGTGAAAAGGAATGTGAGAGTGAGAAAAGCAATTGACTATGCACCCCTGAGAGGGAGCAGAGACTCAGGAGGGTCATAACATCCCTAGCCAGTATTGTGTCCCCAGCAGGTGCTGAGACCTTTGGAAGAGTAAGGGAGATGAACAAGGAAATGTGGTGCTTTTCCTGGCACCTTTCCAGCCTCCACCTGTTTGCAGACCAGGATCTTGGGAGATGGACATAATTGCTGCATATCCAAAAAAGGTCTGTCATGAATTTGAACAGAGCTCACACAAAGATGGAGCAAGAAGGGGCTTAGGAATCAAGCTGTCATTTTTCTTCGGATTGCTGTAGGTACAGGGGAAAAGAAGCCTTTGTGTACATTCCTTGCAAACAAAAAGTACTAATGCAAAAACTAACCTAAATACAGGCTTTGGGCTTCAGGCCATGGAGCATTATTGGTGTGAGCAACAGGCAAGAAGCTGTAAGTACTTCTCAAATGGAGAAATTGAGCTAAACTGGGAGAAAAGAAACAAATGTAGAATTTTGAGACTGCAGAGTAAAATTGCAGTTCAAAGCAGGACCCAGGGATGCTGCACAAGGAAGGTTCCAGAAAGCACCATAAAATAACCCATCACTAGACAGAAAAGAGGTGCAAGGGCACCAGCTGCCAGGTGTGTATGGTAACTGAGGAATACCATAAGAAAACCCTGGCCTGGAAGAAGCTGTTTAGCAGGAAGGGGGACCAGACAAGACAAGGCTGTCTGCAGGAGCTGAGGAATGTAATGTTGTGCAAGGCAGGAGATTTCCAGTAGTTTTCTAGCCTCTTTACAACTTTCCTGTGACCCAATATGGGGAGACTAGATTGTTCCAGCTTCTGTAATGCCATCAGGGTCTGTCTTCAACCCCACGGGGACTGGTGATTGCAGCCACTCCCCTTCCCGTTAGAGAGCCATAAAACCTTTCTGTGTAAGCAGTAGAACAAGGGACCAAAACATAGGCACGAGTCTCCACCCCAAACAAAAGTAAATAAGAAGGTGCTCGGCAATTTGAAATGCTCAGGAGTGGAGTTCGAGGCTTTTGCTGAGCAGTTTTGGGTGCGCATATATCAACACCTCTAGAAGATAACCATGAAAAAGACAAGAATTGTGTAAAAACTTGATAGAGCTTGAAACAGAGGGTGATAGAGGCATCAACATGCCTGTGGATGGCCAAGACAGGAGCTTTAAAAAAAAAAA
>VXBX01004326.1:446844-497814 GCA_013400415.1 Scytalopus superciliaris | reverse complement strand
TTTGTTTGGTTGTTTTTTTTTTTTTTTTTTTTTTTTGTTGATTCTGGCCTATAATTCAAGGCATGGATCTTATTTCACACAAAGCAACACAAGGTAGAACTAGCACTAAAATAACAAAACCACAAAAAATCCCCAAAACCCCAAAGGTTTTGACAGCTTGATTTTCCACAGCCATCATTTACATTGTTTTCAGGTTTCTAAATACTAACTGTGCCAGAGAGTCAAGGCACCAGGACTAAGAAGTAGCACCAAGCATGCAGCCTTCTTTCCCCCAAGGCTATTAGAACCAAAGGATCATGATTAATCTGGATTTTTGCAAAGGTGTTGCAGCAATGTCTGTGCAAGGAAAAAAAAACCCACCAACAAAACAGACCAGAGAAAGGTTAAATCTTGCATTTCACTCCTATGAAGAGCAAACCCACCCCATTTTCTGCACGTAGCTTTACTTGTTTGTTATGGACCGTGCTAGTAATGCAGACTTCAGCATTTAAGGGAGAACAGTCCCCTTACATGCATATATATAATGTATATATTTTAAGATCTTGAAGGTTTTCCTAGCTGTGTAGCAGGTTACATAGTGCCTAAAGTAGTTTTAAAAGCATCTGAGCAGATGGTTTCGAAAGTATTTAAATGACTTGAAAGATCTCAGCCTTTGGTAGTTTGGAAAAGCTCTCTGCCCCCACTGAGTCTTCCCCAATGAAACCCTGGCTCCTGCAGGAATGTTGGCCCTTCTGCCCCCTGCCATTCTCCTTCTACAGCATCCTAATTCCAGCTGGATGGAGGTCTCAGGTTAAGACTATGGCAGAGGGGAAGAAATGGTCTTGCTGTCCCAGTGAGAAGGTGGAAAGACAATGAACACCCTGGTCTGTGGAGTGCACAGAGGACATCAAGAGGCTGCTGGTTTTATTGCCACCAGCTCTTGTGGCAATGTGCCTTTCTGAGCTGTCAGGCAGGGGAGTGGTGTTTGCTTCTGGATGTAATTCACTGTAACAATCAAATTAGGAAGGAACAGTCGTTTGAAGCATTCTGGAGAGGTCTGTGCTCCCTAGGACAGCATTCACCAGTAACTGAGCTGGGAAATGTTTTCCGCTCATGCTGGTGCCCTTCACTCTGTTCACTCTTGTCTATGTACAGGATCTCTTCATTCTAGAGGCAGAGCTGCTACATCCAGGGCTGTGGCTACAACTGGATTTAGAAGTGAACTTCTAACTTTAGAAGTGCCCTCTGAGAGCAGGGCTGGGTTTGGGATCAGTGCGACCACATCTCTGTCTCCAGTGCTGGGAAGCATCAGGGAATTCCATGAAATGGATCCTACAGGGATCTGATGTCTCACTCAGTGAGGAGCTGTCCCTCAGGCCCCACTGAGCTCATCCTGCACCTGGAAGTGGCTGATCCAGGTCTTTATCAGCCAAATCAGTCACACAGAGCCGGGTTGGCAAGGTTCAAGAAATTATGTGAAGAAGCAAATAAGTTTGTAAACTACTCTTCTGGGAGCACAATGAATGGGCAGAGTGGAGTGTTGTGATCAAGCTCACTAAATACCACAAGAAATCTGGGCATAACAAGAAACCCAGCTATCAGCAGGAGAAACTGGGTTTGGCACCTGTACTCTGACGCTTTTCAGCAGGATGCTGCAGTTCCCTCAAGGTTTACTCTGTGGCTCCACAGAAACTACATCAGCACAAGTGAAGGGCCTGTGCAGAGCCATTAACAAGAGGAGCAAGAACTTCAGGAATACACTTCAGGTGGCATTGTCACTGAGGGAAATGGTTGAGGAATTGCCACCATGGCAACTAGCTTGTGTGCCTTCAAGAGGCACTGCCTTGCTGCACAGACAGGGCACAGCACTCTGGACACAGGATTTGCATAGACACGTTTGCTTTGCTGATTGTGGTTACGCAGTAAATGTTTCAGCTGGGAGCACAAATGTGCTGAAGTGATTCCATCCAACTGTTTCCCTCTTGTGGCATGATCTTAGTGTGAACAGGCTGGATTCACTCTCTGGTGGAACCAAACCAGAAGATTTACATTAGCAGCACACCTAGTGCACTGCAGCAGCAAAAGGGGACACAGGGATCCTGATCAGGGAACAGCCTCACCATCCCCAAACACAGTGCTGGGCTCATGTTGTGCAAGTACCTAGGTGATGCCTGCTCTTCCACAGTTGCTGTTTCCAGCATGCCATCTGGGTTGGTTCTTCCTTAGCTCCAATTTTCTCCTGCCTCAATATTCTTTCCTTATTCTCCATCTCTTGTCATTTCCAACATTCCTCTTTTCTATTGCTTTCTTTCCTTCATGATAAGTGTAAGAGATAACAGGTTCTGGCACTCTCCAGGATCCTTGTTCCTGTATGCCACAAAAAAATCCCCTGCATGAGAACACTTCCATCCAGACATGCTGATTTTTTCCCTCTCACCACAAGCCCAGCATCAGTAACCTCATCCCAGTACTCAAATCTTTGACTCAGATGCACATACGGTAGGGAAGTGTGGAAACACACTAAGCTCCTGGGGGACCTCTTCTCTGAGGCATTGATCTCAGTTTTGCAGCCATGCCATGAGTATTACCAACCCAAATATAGGAGTTATTAAATGCTTAGCAATCCCCTCAGGCTAGAAGCTGCAAGAGAAAGTTTGCATGTAGCAACTGGCTGTCACAGAAATCACCCACTCACTCCCTGCCCTGTACGAGTGCCCAGGTATTTCTGGCTACTGAACAAGGCTATGCTAGAGCAGCCCTTCTGAGCTTCCATGGAAAGCCACTAATTGCTCCTGCAAGGAATGCAGGATGCTTAGCAGCTGTGCCAGCCATTAGCCACACAAATGCACCTCTCTTCCCTGCTCTTATTCTGGTGGGCACAAAATTCACCTAAAAACCCGTGGGCAGGATGGTTCCATCTCTGGAACGTGCCTTGGTCATGAGCATCTCTGCACAGAGAACAGGAGTGATGCTTGGCAGTCACTTGCTGTAAGGGAAGCTGGGGATTTGCAGGGAAAGTGCCAGAGCAGAACCACTCTTATTTCTGGTTTCTGCAAGAAGCCTACAAAATGAGGACCAGTTATGGGTTGTCTGTACAAGGGGAAAGAGAGTGGGAAAGAAGCACTATGGCACTGTTGCTCTTGTGCCAGCCCAAAGGGACATTGGGTACACAGCATACCATCAATGCCTCATGCAAAACCAGAGAAACCTTTGCATCAGTGTGAATATGAGGTAGTTGATTACTAGAGTGGGCAGCCCACAGTGTCCTGTGCAGGCCCTCAGATCCAGAGAGCTCTCTGATCTCAATGGGTAGGTCACAGAACTGCGTGGCAGCTTTCCATCAAACACAGGCAACTGGGGACATAAGCAGCTTCAACATGAAATTTTTAAATTAGGGGTTTTTTCTCCTGTTGCTGCTAATCTGACACAGAGATTGGGAATCAATGGCAGTGCATTTTAAGAGGTTTTGACACTGTTGCTTACTGTGTCTAAACACAAAGAATCAGACTCAATTCAGCTCTCTCCAAGCAGGATGAAAGTTCCTGATAGATTCATTTATTTCGTCAATTATCACAAAGGAATGAAAACAATGGACAGTTTTGTTTGTAAGTGGAGTGTTGAACCGCTCCTAGACTTTGAAAGTACATCTACATCATCCTGATGGCAATTCTTCAGTTGGTAACTGAACAGTAGACAGAAAAATAAGAAAAGTGTCCTACAGTGTGTTTTCGATGGCAGCTAATGCTGAGAATCAAACCAATATAATCTCAAGAGAACTGGGAGTTGTCCTTTGCTGTAGTTTATCTGATATAGTAGCTTTACTTCCAAACTAGAGCTGTTAGCTCTCAAGGAACATCTTGTTCACATCCCTTGGATGTGGCTGTGAGATAAAAGAGAAATACCATAAAATTTTGAGTAGCACTGCTAGCATATTAATCAATTACATTAACTATTTCCTTATTTTTAAGTTTTTGCATGGCTATTTGCTTGTACAGACAGACTTGTGGGGTTTTGTCAGACACTTTAGCTTGTACTGAACTTCTCATCACAGAAACTGAATCATTCAAAATCATTTTGGTACCGCTCCATCCCACTGTTGTTTGCAGACAGGCTCTTGGAACAACCTTCTCTGCAATGCATACATCATACACTGACCTGGTTCTGTTCTGCCTGGTATAATTGTTAATTTTCCTTAGCTTAGTCCCCACCCTTCAAAAGTCAGACAGACAGAGACACAGAAGTTTTTGAATATGATTCCAGACAGTGATGCTACTTGAATAAGCCAAGCTCTAGAAAAAAAAGTGTTTTGTACCTATGTCTGCATCATTACTCATATAACTAATCCTCATTCTTTTGTTCATATTCTCCATTATTTTAATGAGACTTCCTGATTGAGCAAGAACTTCTCATAAGAATAAAACATTAAAAAAATAGGGATTTTCCTGTGACTATTATAGAGTCTCATGCCCACAAAGCTGTTGTGACCTCGTCATCAAAATCTTCTTCTTTTGAAAACCTGCTCAAGTGAAGGTTTTGCAATACCATTGCAGTAATCACAAAAACACCTTGTTCACAGCAGAGTTTTCTGAAAAAGTACTTTTGTCCTTTTTCCACCGTTCAGATAGTATAGTTCATCTGAAAAGACACAAATTAAAACAGTTTTGGTCTCTATGCAATCCACAGTCACCGGAATTTAAGTACTGAAAAGGACCAATACTTTTCTTCATAACCAATTGTTTGCTTCTCACTAAAACAGCACTTAGAAATGATGGGATAAGGAAGGGTATGTCTTCAAGAAGTCTTTTTGAAAAGCTACTGTTACTAAATGGGCTTGTGCTCCTTCAGTTGGCTCTCCTTTATCTTTTCAACTATCAGACTTCGGTGTAAGAGGCTGCAAGGAGCACATCTTAGAACAGAACAGAACTAGATGAGAGTATTTTAAGGAAGATATTTTTTTCTTTCTAAATGCTGACATCAGGTACTGCCTGTGATAACTCATGCATGTAACCAACTAAACTTCAGTCCAGTTGCAGTAACCAAGATTTTCTCGGCATTCCCAGATGCTGAGTTGCCAACAGCTCTTATATTTTTCAGGGGGAGCCTCCATTCAGGCCACCTGAACCTGCCCCTTCCCTTCACCTATGAGCTAATTCATCTGACCACGCCTAAAGCTATGTTACACATGCTGAGAGACAAACCCTGCTGCCAGCACACTGCCAGGGCAGCCAGGGTGGGAGCTGGCAGAACTGTGGCTCTGTGGGTGCTGGGGTGGGCACTGGTAGTTCCTGTCTGTCCCCTTGGCTGTCCTTGGCACTCAGCATGTCCCCACAGGTCCAGCTCACTCCCACTATGGGAAGCAAGTGTTTCCCAAACTTCTCTCTATAATTCATCTCCTCTGATACAGGACTGCAGCTCTCCCAAAGATGCCAGAATCAGTTTATGGGTCAACAACAGCTCAGAAAAACTACCTCCAAAACATGTCAAATGAAGCTACTAGAACTGAGGTCCTTATTATCCATCAGATAACTCAACACACAAGGTGAAGTTTCTCTCTTATGACTGTCAACAGCCTAACAGCACAAGGAGGTGACATGTATTGCCTTAATTCATAGCACTGTGTTTCAAATAAGCTGCTTTCTTTTCCCTGAGTTTTAGTTCCTTCTCTTCAGGTTCTGAGGTCTGCTTTAAAGCTTGGCAATCTTGAGTTTATTCTGGTTAAACCCTCACCCATACATACATATATTTTTACATTTGCACATCCACCAAAATGAAAATTTATGGTGGCAAAATACAAAATTGAGCCTTTGTACATTTTTAAGGAGGGGTGTTGGGTTTTTTTTCCTCCACTGTTACAATCTCACCTTGAAAGAAAATCTTTTCTTTTGAGGACTCCCCCCTGTCTTTACCAGCCACCTCCCTTCCAAGAACAGGTGAGATAACTTGTCTTACAGGACAAACAAGAAAACAGACAAACCAGAATTTCAGAGCAAATTGTTCTTGCATTCCATCTTATAAGCTCAGTCAGACAAATTCTTGCTGCTGTACAGGGCCAAGAGGTGACCAATTTCATCCTACTCACAATTGCTCATCAGCTTCTCTCCATCTTCATGATGGCTGAACCAGCTGTGAGCAGTGGGGATGGGGCCAGGCACCCCTGTCACATATCCTGACCGTCTACTTTGGGTCCCCATATGTGGTTGTCACCTTTGTGGAGTTTGTGCTGCAGGACCAGTGCGTCCTTGACCTGCTGCCACTTGGATGTTGTGTGGTGGCCACCACAGCTCACATCTCCATGGAGGTGTTTCCAGCTGTGGCTCTTGGCAGTGCCCACCAACACATGGTTGTCACTCCTGTTGTTCCACATGGAGAAACACCCAGGCTGGTGACAGCCCACTTTTGCAGCACTATTGGCAAGCAAGGAAGGCATGAGTTTGATGTCCTGGACTTTTATCCACTTGTCTGAGTTGTCTTCTGGGGGGTCCAGCACCCATGACGGGGTACGGAGGTCCCAGGGGTGGTGGGCTTTGCAGTATGAGGCGTTCAGGGACACCGCATATCTTCTTACTTGGCAGCAGCTGCCCTACCCCATGAAGACCCAGGGATGCAGCTTGGCATCCACTTGGCTTCCACCCTCTTTGGCCATACTGTCTCACTAGTACCACGAGTACTTTCCTGTAACATCTTGTTTCTCCAAAAGCCACTAAAGGGTTTGTGACTTTCCAGTCCCTCTCACACACTGGTGGGCTGGGTGCCTTCACTCATAGTGAGGGTATGCACTTACCCATCTATCTACATGTGGCCCACCTCAAGCCCTGCATGTTTCCCAAACATAAATAAATGGCCCCCATGCCCAGAAAAAATCACTTGCAAATTAATATTCCCAACAGTGGAAACATTTCAGGCAGATTTCTAAACAACAAAATCCTGTGTACCAGCTTGTAGAGTGCAGGAGCAAAGGTCAGATCAGTTAGTGGCATAGAGGTGTAAAGAAGTTGGCCTTTTGCCTAGAAAGAAATGCTGAAGAGGAAGCACAGGCTGCTTCAGGGGGCTGGTGAAGATTAGTCTGTCAGCAGCTAGGTTTTAACTGCATTGGTTTGCCTTTGGAATCACAGGTACAGGACTTGGAAAGTCAAGGCAAATCAGGCAGCCTTTTATGCTGCAAAGTTTCCAGCCTAATGTCGGATTGTTTGTGTGTGTGTAACAGAAATGCAGAAGCAGTAGCTCATTTTGTGTAAACTGCATATGTTTGTCTTCACAGCCTGTGGTGCATGGAGGAAAGGGAGCAAGCTGCCTCTTGGGGCCAACGCTTGCAGATCAGCTCACACTGGAATTGCAATGGCAAAAAACCAGGATGGGCTTAGAGGAGAAGCAGGTTGTGCTGTCTTTGTCTTGTGAATGATGTCCAGGCTCTGAAGCAGTGGTTTTCCTAACTATAAACCTCCACCACTAAGGAAAGACATGAAGGTATCCAAGGGACTGTCTTCACACCTGAGCAGAGCAGTGATGCTGGTGGCAGCAAACTTGTTTCCAGGGCAGTGTTGCTGCCCATGAGACGGTTCTTGCCCCTGGTTTTCAGGGACAAGACTCTGCTGACCTTAATGGAATGAGAGATGAGAGCTGGATAAAAGTAGAGAGAGCAACACATGTCAAAGTTTATTTTAACTTTCAGCAGCAGCACCACTTCTCAGACAACTTGTATTCATAAGAACAGAACCCAGAAAAGCTTCTGAATCTGAGTTCAGCCATTGAAGTAAATATTTGAAGAAAAATATTGTCAATTCATTTTTTTCACCTGTATTGAGCTACAGTTCCCTCCTCCTCCCCCCCTCCCCCCTTTTTTTAAATTAACTTACAAAAATGCCTAGTTTGCTCAATTTAGGAGATGGTGAATAATGTGTAGTCAGTAATTTTGTATTTCTGGAAGGCAGTGCCTTCCAGTATTTTTGTGGATGTCCTGGGGTCGTTCCTGTTTTGTCAGATATTGCTTTGCTTTGCCATTGTGTCAGCACTTTTCAAGACTTTGCACACACCACATTTATTGCCATCTGGTATGAACAGGTTTTTAATTTTACTGTGTAGCAGATTCTTTACTGTGGCTTTGCAGAAAAAAAATTCTGAAAAATAGAGATTTGGATCCTTGATTCTGACATTTCTTTCTCTTTTGGCAGGCCATTATGTCAGATGCATATGGAACAGATGACCTCAAGTGTCTTTTTGACTCCACTTGCATGTTTGTAAATAAGTTTGAGCTTAAAACATACCCACTGAGTGTGGAGTGCCTGGAGCTGAGGCATCAGCAGAAAACCTTACCCCAGCATGATGTTCAGGTGGAACCCAACTGGTACTTTTAGGTATCAATATCCCAGACCACAACATTGCTAAAAGCGGTCAAGAGAACAGCAGCAGCAGCAATCTTAATTTCTGCTGCACCAGAAGCATAAACTCACAAGACAGGGGTTTTTTTTGCATGTTCTGTAGATGCAGTTTGGGTTGCCTTCTCTCACACTGCTTGCAAATCTCACCTTCCACTTAACACTTGAAGGCCAAGATATGAGAGACCCAAGAGGAGACACCAGGGCAAAGCTCCTCTTGCAGCTGAAGGAGCTTTGTATTTTTGTCATTTTTAATGGGCTGTTTTCCAGCCCCAATTTTTGTCTTCCTACACTGTCACTGCTCTCTTTTTCTATAAAAACACAAACACAGCCATGCATCCTTGGAACTTTTAGTGTCTAAAAGACAAGTGGAGATAAGGTACTGAATCACAGTCAGCAAGATCTTAAACACAGGAATACAATTGCTGTCTACACATACAGATACTGCTTTGTCAAAGATACTGATATTTACTGCAGAGAACTAAAGAAAAAGTATTGGACATGGAATAAAAATGCTGCATTTCCCAGATCTTACCCGTTCTGTAAATATCTGTTGGGACAAGGTTTGTAAGATAAAACAGCATCTTTTACTAGATCAGTCAGTTTGGTTAGAAAAATCAGACAGGATTTCAGGTACAGGAGCCCTTCTCCATGTCCAGAAAAACAAGGGTTTGCATATTTGTGTTATTTGGACAACTAACAGAACTGGGAAAAATAAAAAAAAATATTCTTTATACACAGATTTTGGCCCACCAGTGTCCTTAGATTGTCTAGTGGGTGTTCACCCTGGCTGGATGTCAGGTACCCACTAAATCTGCTCTCTCACTCCTCTCTGCAACTGGACAGAGAAGAGAAAATACAACAAAGGGTTCATGATTTGAGATAAGGACCAGGAGAGATCACTCACTGATACCACCACGGGCAAAACAGACTCAAAGTGGGGATATTAATTAAATTTATTACTAACAGAATCAGAGCAGGAGAATGAGAAGCAAAAATCTCCAGTATGGGCCTCCCATGGGGTCACAGCCTCCTTCAGGCACCCACCTGCCGCAGTGTGGGTCTCCTCCATGGGCTGCAGGGGGACAGCCTTCACCACCCCAGTCTGCACCATGGGATGCAGGGGAAGCTCCAGTGCCTGGAGCACCTCCTGTCCCTCCTTCTGCACTGACCTTGGTGTCTGCAGAGTTGCTCACATGTTCTTGCTTTGCTCTTCTCTGGCTGCAATTTTCATCTGTCCAATAATTTTAGGGTTTTTTTTTCCTTCTTAACTACGTTATCCCAGAAGTGTTACTGTCATTCCTGATTGTCCCAGCTTGGCCAGTCATGGGTCCATCCTGGGGCTGGCTAATGTTGTCTCTGCTGGACATGGGGGAAGCTTCTGCCAGCTTCTCACAAAAGCCCCCCCATTACCAAAACCTGGCCAAGCAAACTCAGTACGATTATCATGTCTAAGGATACAGAGCAAGAAGATGAAAAGTGGGGAAGATAAATAGTTTCAGGGCTGAAAGAGCAGGAACTGAGCTTTGGCAATAATGTAGCAATTCTCTGGCATATTTTCATGTGGCATGAGCCTTCTTCCCAAGTTTAATTCCTTGCATTTCTTACAGTGCTTAATACAAACACTTAACCTTGGGGTTCACGTCATCACAGCCCTACTTTTATTCCATAATAACAGCCACTAGAGGGAGGTCATCAAATGTCTGAGCAGATTTTCCCTTCCAACTCTATATGAAGTACACAAAATCTCAGCAGACTAAGCACGCTGCAAAGAAAAAAAAAAAAAAAAAACAAACCCAACACAAATCAGCTTGGGAATATTTTAGAATGGCAAACAGAAGGTAAAAGTTATGGAGACAAGTCATTAAGACCTGAAAAACAAAGCCAGGAAGCAAATCTGTTCCTGCAGCTGTTGTATTTACATGGCATGTTAGCAGCACTGTTGAGTGACCTAGTCATGAAAGCAGCAGAAATTGGGATGCCTGACTCTAAACAGACTGTGTGCTGCTCTCCTTGCCTTTCTTCTGAGCAAGCAGCGTTGGCTCAAAGAATACCTCTTGAATAGCAGCAATGTTAACACCAACTTTACTAAAACACTGCTAATTTCAGGGTCTTTTAACAAACTGCACTGCAAACTGCAGCAGTTCGGAAACAACAACAATCACATTTAGATGTCCTGAAGCATGGCTGGTAACCCGCAGGGAAGGTTCTGAACAGGCAGGATCTGCCTCAGTCAGCTTATTCTGCTTTTGTATCTGCCAACACCTAATAATGCAGATCCCTGCAGAAAGGCACCAAAAGTTTACCTCCAGAGCAGAATTTTGGTGGAAATTCTGCTCAGTATTTTGAAGAGGGAAGAAGAAGAGAGCTTTGCTATCTTGCTGTCATAGTGGCAGCTGAAGAGAGAAGTATTTCACAGAAAGCAATTTTTTAAAGAGGGAGTTTTAAGGAAGGTCGGGAGACTTAAGAACTTGAGAGGTCTGGAACCAGTCCATCCCCTTCCTGCTCTAATAAGATGAGTATCCCCCCCAAACTGAAACATCACAAATAAAATAAAGGCATTCTCACCATTCTGTGTGAGCATTTAAAGTAACCCAGAGTACAAACAAGTCATTGTTCAGACTGCACAGGCAAATGGCAAAATATCATTCAACAACAGAAGCAACAAGCTCAGCAGTTTGAAGCTATGGATACAGTTCTGTTCAGTCACTCGCTGAGATATTGGGATGGGGCACACAAAGGACATGCTCTCTCTAATGGGATTTCCAAGCAAGTCAGACTTTCCACTGAAGTCAGTTTGACTTGCTTAGACAACGCACTGGATGCCTTTCTGCTTATTGAGCTCCTAAAGACTTTCACATACCTTGCCCAGGGAGGTGAAATCTCATGGTAGGATGCAGCTCTTTTGACTCCAAGGACATAAAAACAAACACAAGAACTGGCTGCATGGAGAAACTGGGCAGTCTCCATCCTTGGAGGGGCTCAGGACCCTTCTAGACAAAGCTCTGAAGTTATGACAGGTACATCTGCACAGGCTGTCATCACCTGGGATTAGGATTCATGCTTATGAATGAAAATCATTGGTTTCCTTTCCTCAACCTTTGTGCATCTGAGCATCATGGATGTTTTTACAAACTGTATGATGCAGTAGCTCCATGACTGTGCAAACTTCTGTGCCTGTTGTAGTTACTGAAATACTTTTCCTTCTTTCCCTTGCATCTCAGATATTCAATATACCAAAAATGAAAGACAGAAGCACCATGCATTCCTCTTTTGTCACTCTGTATGTAAGGCAGGGAGGAGAAGACATTTGGAGGATCTTCTGTCAGCAGTAGGGAAGAGGCACCACCATTGCTTCACCCCTTGCTTGCTGTCATCTTAGCCTAGGACAAACCTTGGCCTCATCATCAGGGCTTGTTCAACTGGTCTATTAATGCAAGTAGGTAGTCATGCAAGACATGGATTACTCTGCTGTGTGGCTCTACATCACAGTAGCTGTGATGGGATGTATGAGATGACAGGGCCAGTGCTTTCTACGTCTCAGATTAAGTGGAATTTTCTCCTACAGGGTGTCTCATCTGTAAGGTGTGGGAGCTGAGAGTTTCTTCACACCTCTTCCTGAGGTTACCTTCCTAATACACACAATTTCTTCAGGTGCAGTAAGCATGATCAGTTGCTTGTTTTCCACCCCACAGCATAGCACTGTGAAGTTAATAGGACAGCTGAGACATTAGTTAGCTCCCAGGGACTTGTTCCAAACCAGGTGAAAGAGTGGCAGGTCAGTCAGCACTCAGCATGGGATAATAAGCAGGGCTGCAGCAGACAGAGACCCTGTGGCCAAGCACTCCCCATTGCTGCTGGGATCAGCAGGACCTGCAGTTTCAGCCTTACACAACATGTGTGGCTTCAGGTGTGCTGTTCCCCATTGTGAATAATTTGCAGGTTTCACGAAATTTCCCTTTCAGATGAACACACCCAAAAACTTCCAAAAGTCCCCCACCCCTAGGAAGACATAAATTCTGTGTGTGCCTGCAACATCGGAGGCGGGCACAGCAGCCAAAAATGTCTGGCAGCGCGTGCCAGGTTGTACTGACTGTGAAAGAGTTTCTGGGAGCACAGAAATGAGAGCAGGTCCAAGGAAAGCCAGATGCAGCACTGTCACTCCTCACATTCCCTGGAGGGCTTGGGCATGCTATTTCAAACCAGGCATCTATGCAAATACTGCTCTGGTGTGGAGGCCCTGAACTAAATTCCCTGGCAGGGCATTCAAAAGCAGAAGGGAGGACAAGTTCTCAGGCCAAGCTTGTGGCTTGATGTCTGGCAGCAGTAAAAGCCAGCCTTAAACCAGCAGGCTCACAGTCCTCCCATTCCCAAACCTGTGGAATCCTGTCCACATCCGAGCTGTATCAATTCCCCTGCCAAAAGGCCAAGCAGTACTTGTACCAGTTCAAAGGAAGGAGTGGCAGAGATAACCCCAGGATTAGGAGCCAGACAGCTGTTCAAGTTGAGTCTAGAGACAAAAAAAAAAAAAAAAAGAAAATATAAAAAGAAAAAAAGACAGGCTTATTGAGGTATAAAGAGATTTACTGAGGTATCCTTTTCACTTAAGGATTGAAAGTAATGTGGGTGTGGAATCATAGAATTACAAAATCACAGAATTATAGAAGGGTCAGGGTTGGAAAAGACCTTAAAGATCTTCTAGTTCCAACCCTGCTGTTGTGGCCAGGGATGCCATTCACTAGATCAGGTTGCTCAGGGCCCCATCCAACTTGACCTTAAACACTTCCAAGGATGGGGCATCCACATCTTCTCCAAGCAACTTGTTCCAGTGCTTCACCACCTTCTGAGCAAAGAATTTCTTCCCAGTATCTAATCTGAACCTACCCTTTTTCAGTGTAACTAACTACGTTGCCCCTCATCTTGTCATTATCTGCCCATATAAAAAGTCCCTCTCCCTCTTTTTTAGAATCCCTTTTAAGGTACTGGAAGGCTGTTGTAAGGTCTCCCCTGAGCCTTCTCTTCTCCAGGCTGAACAACTCCAGCCTGCCAAACATGTATTCATGTTTTCAGTTTTACCATTATTGGGCATTATCCTAGAACTCATATCGTAGCCAATTAATATGCATCTGGTATTGGCCCCTCCTCCTGCAAATGAATGACAGAAATGGTATAAAAGAAAGGAGAGGTGACATTGAATTTGCAGAACACAAGCACCCTTTAATGGGCTCGTGGTCTGGTTTGGTTTGCTCTCCTGCAATACCCCATTTCTCTGTTAGAGGAAAGCCTTGTCCTTCCAACCTCGTCTCACTTAATTTGTGGGCACCACAGCTACCACAAACCCATCATTTTGTAATCCACAACTGCAAGACTTGAAGCTTTGACGTCCATGAATAAATCATCTCGTTGCCGCAAGAGGCATAAAACTGAAGTAGCCAGTAGGATTATCTTCTCGCTGGCTTCTGAATCAGTTGCTGGCTTCTAATTCAGTTAAAACATCAAAGATTCTGACTTTTGCGAGCTGTAAAGTCAGTAGTGACATCAGCAACACCAAACAATGAGCTAAATTGATTGCAAACATAAGGGAGGATGGTGCCAAAATCTGCGTGTTAGCACACACCCATTCAGAGGTCAAGACACTGTTACTTGAAGTGCAGGAATATATTAACACCCTCAGCTTCCAGGAACCAGCTTGTCATGATACTAATATCTAAGGAACAAAATAATTTGTCATAAGGTTTAAAGTTCTACTGGCATTATCCCACAGCACAGGGCCATTTTTGCTGACCCTCTGGAAATCATTCTTTAGGGATTTGAATGAATATGGATTTTCACTGCTGCAGATTCACAGTGCTACACTATAGTTATGGCATTGCTTTTCATCTCCTTCCTCTCCCCGCACTAAAAAAAACCACAAAGGAACATTCAGACCTTGGCTAACAGAGGGTCCTCCAAGAAAAGGTCTTTGCCTTGCAAATCCTGCTGGCTCGTGGCTGGTGGCTGTCAGCGGGATTTTTAAGGTGGCACTGCGGTGATTTGCTACGTGAGCGTGAAGGTTCATTCATAGAAATGATAAACAACTGGCTGCTGTGTGAATGTCATTTTTAGGAGAGGCACCTGAAGAGGCTGGAAATAGGCATTAGAAATAGGCATTCAAGGCAAAACAATGACATCAAGTAGGGAACACATAAACCTTTCTCTCTGATTTAACTAGGTGCTTCAAACCAAAAGCAAAGGTTTTGCTTTCAAACAAAGGAGCCAGCCCGGTTTTGATCAGCAACTCATTGCGCTATGTTGGCTATGATGCTTCAGGCCAAATAATGGTGCAAAAATGCGAATCTAGTCATCTTCACAAAAAATTGCAAACTTCAGCAAATGTGATCCATAGTCTTAAGTCTATTCCAGGTATGGAGCTCTGAGTGAGGGGGACCAGAGAACACTGGAAGAGGAGGACAACTGTAAAAACAGAGAAAGCCTTAGGACAAAAATGGGGAGGAAGCAGGAAATTGAAAAACAAAGGTGGGAAAGGGAAAACACAGCACATGAGAGAACGAACTGAGAATGGGATGGAGTGATAAGCTAAAGAGGGTAAAAATACTGTTTTGGTAAGTGTCACTTGTTCAGTGTAAGTCTGCTTTTCCAGATAACCTGGAGCAATCTTCTGGCATTGGGGTTGTTGTAGCTGTTGCTGTTTTTGTTTAGTGAAAGTCTGACAGCCATATTAACTTTCTTTTGAAATAGGTTTGTACTAGTCTCTTAATCATTCAGACAGAACAGAACAAATTTCTAGGCTGCACAACTCTTCCTCAGACTCTGTCACTGGAAGAAGTTCATTGCCTTGTGAAGGAATTGGTGTCACCATACTTTGCTGTGTGCAAGCTTCAAATCTTCTCTTTTTTCCTTCCTTGCAAATCTATCCAGGCCCAAGCATAACTACCATCAGTAGTGCAACTGGGGGAAAAAGAAACAGAAAGCAGAAAGCATGATCAACAGCTTCTTTGTGTTGTTATACACAAGGCAGGATTTGAAACTTGCCGAGTTCAGTAAATCTTTGGGCACACATTAATGAATAAGCCCTGCCAGAGGTCAGAAGGTGATTTGCCTCTTGTGTCAGGTATTTTCCTTTCTGTAAAATACATGAAAGATCTTGTCACAAGCACAAACTTCAGCAGTCAGTTCTCAAAGCATATCTGGAAGAAAGGAGGCAGGGATCAGCTGAGAAATTTGCACCTATTTCACAATGCTTGTGTGAAACAGAACCATTGAGAAGCTGATGTTGGAAGTGATCTCTGGAGCCCACCAAGTCCAACTCCCCTTTCTCAAAGCATTGTCAGAGCTGTGTCCAGTTTGGGGTGGAATATCTCCACAGATAGAGAACTGACAGCCTGCATAGTACCTCTTCTGGTGTTTGGCCACCTCTACAATGAAAAGGATTCTACTTATGGCTGAATGAAATTTCCTATATTTCAACCTGTGCCCATTACTCCTTGTTCTGTCAGAGGGTACCACTGAGAAGACCCTGTTTTACCCTTCCTCATCAGATCCTCAGTAGAGTTTCCAGGGAATCCAGATGCTTTCCTTTGACATCTGTATTTGGCTTACGGGGGAAGGTTGGGGTAGCAGGAGGGCTACAGGTGTGGCTTCAGTGAGATGATACCAGGAGCTGCCCTCATGTTGGGCAGTCAGCCAGCTCCAAGTCAAACCTGCTGCTGCACAAGGCTGAGCTCATCATGACAGTGGTGGCACCTGCTAACTAATTTAAGAAGGGGAAAGATTTTACTGCACAGCAGTAACTGCAGTTGGAGAGAGAACTGAGAACATTTGAGAGGAACAGCCCTGCAGACACCAAGGTCGGTGAAGAAGGAGGGGGAGGAAGTGATCCAGGTGCCAAATCAGAGATTAATTTTCCTGAAGCCTTTGGTGATGACCACGGTGAGCAGGGCTAATCCCCTGCAGCCCGTGGAGGTCTGTGGTGGAGCAGATATCCGTCTGCAGCCCATGGAGAGAAGGAGCCCGCACTGGAGCAGGTTTGCTGGCAGGACTTGTGACCATTGGGAGGACCCGCACTGGAACAGCCTGTTCCTGAAGGACTGCACCCTGTGGAAAAGACCCACGCCGGGGCACTTTGTGCAGGACCGTCTCCCGTGGGATGGACCCCACGCTGGGGCACGGTGGGAGTGCGAGGAGGAAGATGCAGCGCAGAAGATGCGCTACGGACTGACCGAAGCCGCCACTCCCCATCCCCTGGCAGTCCGGAGTGATGCTGAGCTTGGGAAGAAAATGAGATAGGGTTTTTTTCCGCTTTATTTCTGACTTTCCTACTGTGCTATTAACTGGCAGTCAATTAGGGAAAAGCTCCCCAAGCCCAGCGGATGCGAACAAGCACTCCTTGAGTGCCCGTCACGGCCGGCGGGCGGGACCTCCGGGGGAGGCGGTGCGGGAGGGAGGGAAAGGAGGAGGGAAGGGACTGGACAGCACAGGACGGCCCAAGGTCGGTGCAGCGTTGCCTGCCGGTCCGCCGATGGAGTACGACTGGCTGGGCTTTGGCTACGCGGCGCTGGTGGCGGCGGGCGGTGTCGTCGGATACGCCAAGGCAGGTGGGTGTCGGTGTGTCTGTCGGTGTCAGTGTCGGTATTGGTGTCCGTGCCGGTGTCGGTGCCATCCCGTCCCGTCGCGCCGCCGCGAGTGATCCCCGCAAACCCCGCTCAGCCCTTGTTGCCCTCGAGGTCCTTAAAAACAAGCCCAGCCCAGCCCGCTGCCGCTTGTTCATGCTGTTTCTGTGGATTTCCGAGTAAGGGAAACCCGCCGGTGCTCCTGTTTGGTGTGCAGACTCACTCTGTGTGTGTTCTTGAACTGACTGCTTTGTGTTTGGTTTTATTCAAGGCAGCGTCCCTTCGCTGGCTGCGGGTCTTATCTTTGGCGGCTTAGCGGGACTAGGTGCTTACCAGCAGTCCAAAGATCCGAAGAATGTGTGGCTTTCCCTCGGTAAGTTTGCTCGGCTGTCCCTCCGTAATTTTGCTGAGTGTTGCTCGTAGCGGTGGGAAAAGTAACCTTTTTTCCTGGCACGTTTCAGCTGAGCTGTGCCCATTAATCTGTACAAGGGTAAGCGCTAGCAGGACAGGACCGCCTGTTTACGCGGTTTCTTGTTCTAAAACCCGGGTTGCCCAGCCGGGGTTGGTGAGAAATACCTCTCTCCTCTGCCAGATTAGATACTGTGTTAACTAATGTAGGCACAGGAAACATACACGGAAAAAGTTTGGTTGTGGAGCAGCATTTTTAGCCTGTGGTCATAGAATAAGCGCTATTTTTGCAGTAGTGACAGCACTGTGACAGGTGATAAGGCAGCCTTATCTTGCTTTGCACAAGCGTCCCAGAAGAGCAGCATATATTTCAATGCATCATATGCTGTGGAAGAAAGTCTGAAATACGTAAAGGAAAGGAAGCAATGATCTATGCTGCATGCTTAGAGCGGAATGCACAAGAAGCTGTGGGTGTAGCTTGCAGTTAACCCTTCAGGTGAAGGATGAAATGACTGTGGAAAGTATTATGAAGCACTGAAACAGAATAGGTGAACCTCGGGGATTTCCATTGCTGCAGGAGTGTAATATACGATTAAACCACTGTCTGTCAGGAACTGATCTTGCCTTTGGACACTAGGGTGACCTCTTGAGGTTCCTTCTAGTTCTGTAACTGCTCCACAGTGTTGTTTGTGTTAGGATGCTATAGCTTTACAGTGATTTACGACTATTTTAAACCAATAGGACTAATGAGCTGACAGGCTCTATGAAGCCACTGGTAGATACTGCAGAGGGCCAAACTGCCTCATCAGTAAGGAATGAAATGTAAGATGCAGCTCAATGTGAAACAAAATTTCCACTTGTGAACTGTCTCTTCTGCTCTGTCATGCCATGGGAGTGGCTGTGCATCTCTGGCACAGGTTTTTAAGCAGTGTTGAGGAAGAAGGAGGAGCAGCTTCTGTATATCCTGATGTGGTGCATGTAGTGCTTTCAAATGGACCTCCTGAAAGTGGTGTGTGTCACAGTCCTGTACAACTCTTCATTCATCCATTCCTCCCCATCCCTCCTTGCAGTATGCAGTACCTGCAGAGTTTTAGGTTGGTCACAGTACATCACAGGTAGAAATCCAGAAATAGACCTTCTAGAATATCTAGAATCCCTTTTGCCCTGTCTGATGCAAAAAAACCCTTGAGGCTTTGGAGAAAGGTGTACAGCACCTTCAGCTGCCTTTGTTCTTCAAAGAAACAATGGCCTTGTAAATTTTATGTACATATTGATGGGATTCCTTTTGCAGATTTAGAGATTAAATATTTTAGAGTAATGTTTAAGATGTTCATTGGTTTTTCCTTTTAATCCTTCAGATTTCCTTCTGTTTTCTAATTTGTATTTTCAAGTGGGCTTGTCTTCTTGCCAGTTGTAGTATTTAGTGTCACCTTCCAGTCTGGAATGTCACAGAGAAATGGGGACTGTAATAATGTTTGCCTCCCACATAGTGAACTCTGTCATCATCCCAGCTTTCTGACAGTTCAGAGCCTGCCTGTGTTCAAGGAAATAATAATTTTGCAAATAAGGAGTAATTGAGGGAGGGTTAGTGATTTGTCCAGAGGACTGGAGGTTGTGAGTGACCAGACAGTGGTTTCAACCCTGACAAGATCTCCTTGCTTCTTCTGCTGAGCAACAGCTGTCCTGTTTAAGAAAATCCAGTGAATTGTTAGCATATGGAGGGAGGCACTCCTGTCTGTACACGTAGGTCTGTTTGGCTGGTGCTGCTCAGTGTCCAAGCAGGGCCTGACTGGGCTTCTTTTCAACAGTGGCATCTGGAACCTTGTCTGCTGTGATGGGAATGAGATTTTACAACTCCAAAAAAGCAATGCCTGGGATAATTGCAGGTGCCAGGTAATCAATCACCTCTCTTTTGCTCGTCTTTATTATTGAATGAGCATTTCATTTATTTTATTTGTGGATTATATTGTTTAAAAAATGTTACATGGTAAGTTCTGTGAAAAAAAAAAAAAAAAGTCTTCTGGTGGAGTTCAGCTAAATGAAATCATGTCAATATTTTCTTCCTTCTTAATGGGATTTTTGCCTCCACCCTCCTTTTTTTATAACAACTGTTCTGTTCAACAGTTTACTGATGGTTGGACGGCTTGGATTGCAGATGATGGAAAAGCCTCTTAAGCCATAAATCTGCATCAGGTCACTTGAAGATATGTGATATGAGAAGCCTGAAGATGCAACTGCCTAAATGTGCTGCACGAAAGTGGAAAAGGCACTGCTATCTGTGCATTGTATTTTTCATATCCTAACGCACATGTGTTTTTAAAGGACCGACATAGAGAGCCCTTGGTATGTCTTCCAAAATAGTATTTGTCTAAACATTTTCTGCACTATGAAGCAAGAAAATATGACTGTAGCACTAGTTTAGCTTCTGGTCCTGCAACTTAGTGTAGGCAAAGACCTCTTGGCCCTTGTATGCGGACAGATGCAGGATTGAAGCTTCAATGTTCATGTTGGCTTGTCCTTCTAAAATCATGTGTACCTCTAAAACAAGGGGAGAGGAGTTGCCAGTCTGTCACTAGTAATTCATGTAATAAACTTGTTTATTACATTACATCTCTCTTTCCTTGACAGATTGTCTGATCACAATGTTTGTCAGTCAGGGACTGACTGTTTTCCCAGTCTGTGCCAGAAGCTGGTCCCACAAAACATAACCATGAAATAGGCTGATGAGGTTCTGCTGTAATGCAAAATGAATGTAAACCCATTCCTTGCAATTACTTGTCAGCAAAAGTGCCCAGCTATATGTCACTCATTTCACTTTTAGAGATTATTCATAAATCAAAAATATGCTGTATTAGGCAATGTTGAATTGTAGGCATAGCTTTATTAAAATGTTATTTTAAATAAACTAACAAATTATTATTACAAACTCTTGTGTTCTGCACAACTTTTTCTGTCTTTAATCATTCATCTGGATTGATACAGCTTTGTGCCTTTCCTGCAGGGTATATCTGGATATATTTGTGAACATGAATTGCATAATAATCTCTATTCTATTCCCTGAATTTAGTAACTTGCAAATATAAAAATCTGAACTGGGGGGAGGTGTAGAGAATAAAAGCATACAGACCAAATACTCAGGAAAGTATTGTATTAAAGTTTGTTTGGTTTCTTTTTTACTTCTGAGGGAAGCATCTATTTTAGATGTAGAAAATGCTGTATGAAAGTTCATTTAAAGACTGAAGCGCTCGCTTGATTAGTCTTTGTCCTCAGCTGATTCCCTTGATGCCTGAAATCATTCTAAATATAAACCTGCCATACAGAAATAATCCTGGAAGCTACACATGGTTGGTAATGTATCCCTTTTCTGGTTTCATTTAACTTACATCCTTTTCTGCACAGATCCTGAGCTTTGATTTCCTCAGCCTTTCTTCTTTGGTGCCTGGTACTGAGAGAGGTGGAAGCAGCAGGGTTGATCCATTAGATTGGTGAGACTCTGGAGTTGCTCACAGTTCTCCAAGTATTGTGCTAGTACCTCTGCAGGAGGGTCACATCCTGTGATTTTCCTTCCCTCCTTCCCTGTTGCAGCAGAATAGGCAGGTCAGTGACCTTGTGCTGCCTGAGCAGGAGGGGCAGAGCTGGGCCAGCAGTGCAGGGGTTTGCCAGGTGAGTCATCGTGATGAGGCAAGGCTGAGGTCAAGCCAGGATTCCACATCAATGAGATTGGGTTCCAGATCCTCAGAGACATGGCCAGGAATGGGAACAGCTCCAGCAAGGGGCTCAGCAGTCTGGTCTCAGGCCAAACAACTTGGGTTGGAGCTGGCTTGAGCACAGGCAGTGAGATCTTGAAGGGGAGCTGTACTGAGGGCATCTTCTTAGAGCCCTTATGCATTATTCTGCAGAGTTCAGCTTCAGGTGTGCACCTGTATTTACATTTCCCTCTTGCCTCCCTGCATAGGAACAAGGGGTGTGCAGGACAGCAGCTGGTTTGTTTATATGTCATCCTTTTAAGTGCCTAATCCCAGCTCGTGGACTCACCATTGGTGGGCAGGTGTCTCAGTGCCTTTGCTGTGATTTGAAAAGGTTAGTAAACCAACCATTAGCATTTAACACACTCCTCTTTAAATTACTTTATATTTTTTTTTGCCTCTTCATATTGCTATTGAATCAGTTTCCCTCTGTAGAAATAAGATGCAAACATAAATGCATCTCCTGCAATAAACTGAGAACATCCATGATCCAGCAGTTTTCTAATTGTATAATGCTGGTCTCAAATCAGGTAACTTGTAAATCTGAGGTGCAGTTGTCTTTGATAGAATAAAGAAAATAGAAAGCAGCAACCTGGCCTTAAGCTTTTAAACTCTTAGACCAATGTGTATCAATGAATCAGAGTTAAATGACTGTACAAAAGCTTATTAGCTTTTTCTTGCTGTTTGCAAGAAGAATTTCTTAACACTTGTCATGCTTTGATTATGAACAAATAAAGGCTGTTTTGGTTATGTCACAGCTCTTTCAAGGTTCATTAGAATATGGCAAGGACAGCATGTTTCTTCTAGCCATATTTAGTGCCAGAAATTGTACCTGTTTATTTTTCTGCTCTAGGTGACATCTGAGCTATGGACACGTGACCTGTGGATGCATTACTAGTTAATTCCTTGACCAGGCTGTGATTTTAACTAAGCATTGGCATTCTGTACTAGAGATGAGTGATTAACGTATCTTGTTTTTTAGTTACAAACCCACTGCCTTAATGCTTGTTACAAACAGTCTGAAGTTGTCCTTCCTTGCCCTAGGAAGTTACAGATATATTAAGACACCATTAAATAGCATAGGTACATCTGTTAGTGCTAAGAGAATGACAGATACTTAATCCTAGACCAATGGCAATTGAATTAAACTCCTGTGCATTACTAACCAGATATCCCTATCCCTGAATAGCTCTTGCAGTATATTAAAGTGGCATTTTCTTTAGGTGCAATTTTCATAACAAAATATTTGACTTTCTGGTACAACTGTTTTAGATTAAAGTGCTTTCCGGAAAATTAAGGTAACAATTATATTATGACACATTAGGTCAACAAGAGAAATTTAAACTTTAATATCCATTATAAAAGTCTACAAATATATTTCTTTTTTTTTTACAGTGCTTAAAGGAATCATGAGCAGCTTTACATCTTTAGACAACATACTCTGTTTATACTCTAAAATGGCAAGTTTAATGTAAATATTAAGTCTAAAGCATGTATTTTAAATGCAGTTGTTAACAGAAATAGCTTAGTTCAATATCCTAAAAACCAGTTTATTGTACATTGCAAAGTCCTTTGCATGATATTATTATAAAACTTACCATAGAAGCTGAAGGAAATACTGAATGAGCATATAAATAGTGACATGCTGAATTATTAAAGTTTGTGTGTGTTTTCAGGTACCTAAGTTGGCCTTTAAGATCTAAACCAGACAGCAATATTTTTGCAGAACCGTCCACTATCCTCCCTCATGTAGCTTATTCAACTTCAGTAGTTTAAGTTTGATCACCCAATAAAGAGACATAGAAATAGGAGTTTATTAATAATTTATGCATTTTTGGCTAATTCACCCTTAAAATGACTGACAGACTGCAGTGATTCAGCCTCCTCAAAAGGTCCCTGTGACACTCCCTTGACGGGACAGAGAAAAATCTATATAGATCTTTGACCAAAAATGGCATAAAGTTCATTATAAGAGCAGACTCTGATTGTTAGCTTTCACTTCACAGCTCGACAAGGTAAGTCTAGCATTCAGTACTTGTTTAGCTATTTTCCAATATTCTTGTATCTTTTTATAGCCATATATCAGCCAAGACTTTCCTTGTGTAGTATCTGTAAGTGGATTGCTTATGCCCCACTACAGGGATTTAAGTTCCCACTGCTACATGAATATTTGCACCTTACATACCCTGAGTAATTCTTAGTTGCAAGTGAGTTCTGAAATCCTTGTAGGAGAGTGGTATTCTTCCCAAAGCTGGAGCTGTGCTTTCACCCTCATCTTCCTGCTAAGGAAGCAGCCTAGCACCCAGAATCCTGGTGCTGCCCTGCTTCCAGCTGCTTGTGTGCTTCCAGAATATCCCAACAGCAGATGTTGCACTGGATGAACAACCATAACAGTGTTTTTTAAGAGCATGGGGATAGGAGATCCATCTATAGAGAAAGTGTAGAGTGAAATCTACTTCTTGGTAGTTTTTGGCAATATGTGTTATACAATACTTCATTACAGCCTACTTTATAGCTAGCATTTTGCGTGGTATTATATGTGTAATATACAGGGAATAGAACACAAGGTCTTTTTTATTTCTTTACTGTTGCATAGTCTCAAGAAAAATTGGAGCAGGTAGGCATTTCAGGTTTCCAAGTGCAGGAGAACCTACCACAGTGCACAAAAGATCTGTCCAGGATGGCATTTCCTATCTGTTCCCTCCATATTTGGCCACCCAGTCTGTTCTTCCATGTACTCGCTGAATTGTTGGGGGGTGAGTTAACATGCTCATGTTTTTTGCTGGTGAGTTGAAAGTAGGACCTGGTAATGGAGCACGAGCAGCTTTGGTTTTCCAGGAATAATCTGAAAGGAACAAGAACTCGGAATTAATGATGACTAAAAAGGGATTATACTTCTTCACAGAAAAAAGAATGAGAGCTTAAAGATGACTCGAGGTACTCAAGGATGCCAGTGTAGCAGGGTGCTTTGGTCTGCCACATGTCACAAAACAACCTGAGCTGGGACAGACACAAAAGGATCATCAAGTCCAACTCCTGTCCTGCACAGGACAACTGCAGTAATCACACTGTGTGCATGAGAGCATGCTGTCTGTGCTTGTTTTCAGATAAGGTTCATGTCTCCTCTAGTTTGTGTATCTTATTAATCCTCACCTCCTGGATACTTCTTTTGCAGCAATCCCTCAAGAAGACATTGAGACTGAAATTCAGTAGAAAAACTGATGCATAAAGCTACAGCTCTGAATCTCCTATTACAAAACTGCTACAGAATGAAAGTGCTCTTCCCTCTATCTCAAATATTTAAAAAGCATGTAATTATAAAATTGATAAGCTTATTAAGACCCAAACAGTTCAGACTGAAGGATGGCTTCCTTTTGAGATTTTATGTCTTTTATTCTCCTCCTGCTTAGCTCAGAACTCCTGGTTGACCTGGTGACAAGTTCTCTTTGCTCCATTTCCCATTCCTCTGTTGATTTCATAGGATCCATTCCAAGTCTGAAGGGTTTTTTTATCCCTTAATATTGGCATCCACCTGATCTCAAGCACTAGCAGTAGTGCACTGCTGTATTCCTGGCCTTCCTACTCAGATTTCCCCTTTTTGCATTTCAGGCAGTTGCTGCTTCCTCAAGTTTCATGTGATTAAAGTAATTGCACTCCTGCAGGGGCTGACATTTCTTCATGACCAATTCTGCCATTTTCCCAATCCTTTAAAGTCAGTCATTTCAGACCTCTCTTATCCAGACTCCTGCTATACCTTACCATTGTTTCCTTAGCATTCCCAAAGTAGATCTTGCTCCTTTCCATTCGTACCTTTGTAGTCTTTTATTATATATTAGTGATACTCTTTAAAAAAATCTAATATTTAAATTTATTGGGGTTTTGGTGCCTACATATAATTCTGTTTCTTAGAGAAAACCACCTATTTCTGCTAGTATTTTTCAACACTGTATTGAACCCATTAAGGAACAGGTGAGGATCAAGGCATTTAAAAAGGAGGAACATCAAGGAACTGAAACTGGGGGTCAGGTCTCCACCTCTATGAAAACTAATACTGTTCCTTTTTATTGTAGGCTGTCTTTGACCAGCAACTATGATCTCAGCCTACATTAGCTTGGCATTTCCTGGGTCTTGGCATTTTCCTCAGAAAAACTGATCTTTTATACTACATTAAATTATTTAAATTATGGCATTAAAAAACTTAACAAATTAAGAGAGAAATACAATTGAGAGCATAAAGTTATTTCAGTTGGATAATACAAAGCAAAGGGTCACAAAAAAATGTTAATGTTCAAACACTGACAGCTAGGAGATAAAACCTGCCCTTTGCTTTATCCTTATCTCTCTTCCCATGCAAGTCTGTGGAGTTTAGGCTAAATATGAGGGGTTTAAGCAACAGGATTCTTGCTCTTCTCCTGGACATGGAAGAGTCTCTTAATTGATCTCCATGTGCCAGTTTTTCTAACTTTTACTACACATTTTCCATTTCTAATTACAGATTAACAGTGAATTTATTTCCCTTTGGAACACCATATGTAATTCCTTTTCTTTCACACTATTCACAGCAGTCTAGAGGCAGCTGCAGATTTTGTCCTCCTGTGAACTTCTTGATCCACACACTGTGACAAATCAAAACTCTGGCAGTTGTGCTCCAGCAGTGAGTTGATGAGATAATGAAGTGCAGCTCCAGCCTTCCCTGGTGGGCTTCTGATGAGCTCACACACAGAATATCTAAGCATATATAAGAACATCTAAGCATATTTTATATATGTGTGCCATCTCCTTCCTTCCCTCCCTCTCTGCTGCTCAGAGGTGACTTGCAAGTTCCTGAGGAGAACAGGTAACTCCAAAGAGCATGTCAGTAGTTATGTATTTTTACAATTCTGCTTAGCCCATCACCATTAATGAACAGTAGTTTAGCAAATGGTCCCAACTTTCTAGAATTATAAAAGGTTTGCTCCTTTTGTAATTATTTTCTCTTTTGCCTAACAAATATTAGTAGCAATAGTTTCTCTAGCTATCAGGGCTGCCTCTAGACACCTACATTCAATTCACTTATGTTAAGAACTACTTATGCCTTACAATTTTATTTATAAAACTTGAGGAAAACCTTACTAAAGGCTAATAAATCTCTTAGGAAGCATGGGAAATTAACATTTCTCTTTGTCTTGGTTGTGTATGATAAAAGGGTATTTCTTACCTGATACAGGTGCACCAAGAGGCGCCAGCTGTATCCGTTGTCCAGCTGATCCAACTTCCTTTTTATGGAAGGAAGGGTTGTATATTCCTGATGGGTTGTAAGCAGCACTACTTACAAAGCCAGGATTTCCTGTTGACATAACAGAGTTTTAGAATTTCCAGTTGCATCCAGAAAACCTTGCCTACTTTTTACAGTCACTTCAAAGTACATTTGCAGTACCCCAAGGGTACTGAGTGTTCTTTAAAAACTCCCTAGTGCACATCTCTTGGAAAATGTATATATTCATTCTTTGCTTTGTATATTAGTTGTCCCTTTACAGCACTTGGCAGACTTGCAAGCAGGAATTCAGCAGGAATAAAGACAACAGAACACGATGAGCATTTCATTAGTACTTTCATTAAACTTAAGACCACATAAAAAGGTTTACACTGAGTTTCAGAGAAAAGGTGGGATCTTACCTTTTGCTTACAGCTACTTTCTTTACTGGAAGCTGGTTTAATTACTTTATTATTTGAAAACTAGCACTCATCCCTACTCTTGTGCTCAACATGTTTGGCCTAAATCTATCTAAAAGAACGAACCAAACTTCTCGTGGGACGTGGTGTACCACTTGCTGTTGACTGCCAGTTCCATAGCCAAAGGCCTGCTATAAAGGTCAGACCCAACTACCTCTTTCTTTAACTCTGGTTATAATATTATGCCTAGTTTTGGTCCAGATCTTTCTTTAAAGCAGTGCTACCCTTGAAAGGTTGACATAATCAGCCTCATCTGGAAGCTGAGAAGCATTGTGCATGTACACACAAAGTTAGTACTGAAATTAGTGTCCAGTGGCAGAGGGATCTGTTACAATACTTAGAATCCCTGCTCCAAGAAAATTGCTTACCTTCTTCATGTCTGTCATCACTTGGGACAGTGTTAAGGCTGTGCTGGCACAATGTCCAGAGAGAAATGCTTTTCTCAAGTGGTCTGGTTCTGTGTTCAGTAGTATTAAATTTGTGAAGTACAAAGCCATACACAGTAGTTTATTTTAACCTTTATCAAGTGTGAGCTTATTCATCATGGTTTCAGTGGTAGTTGCAGTAAAACACACAGTATTCTGCTCTGACAGTTTTTTTTCTCCTAAATCTCTGGCCTTTGTGCAATCTCATAATGTTCTTCTTCACACAAACACTCCCAAGTCCTCTGATTATTTCACAGCTCAGAGCATTGGATCTGTAAGCTGCAAAAGTGCTCATCTACAACCCCAAAAAGGTATCCTCAGCTAATTACAGCTGCACTGGGTCATTGCAAACTTCCCTGTTCAGGAACACTAACAAAAGCTTTCAGCTAACTCAGTTTTGCCACTCTCCCCAAATTGTCACTTCTATCAGTTCTGCAAATAGCTGGGTCTCCAAGTAGCTCTCCTCTGTCCACTTGATGCCAATTTCCACAGTAAAGAATAACACAATAACTGTTCCACAGTAAAGAATAACACAATAACTGTTGAAAAACAGAACTTTAATGAAGTATTCCAATAAAATTTAACTTTCTTGTAGTGTCTTAACTTGTTCTTCCTTTTCAAGAATTTGCCTGCAAACCAAAACAACACAGTTTCAGTGGTTCATTCGCCTGCCTGTGGACATACACACACACACACATTCTCTTATTCCTACAGTTCTTGACTATTAGGAGTAGCTCATAGCTCTGAGAGCTCAATAGCATTGCTTAAAATTCTGAGGTCTGAAAATAAGAATGTGAGAGGCCTAATTAATACAACCTTGAAAAGACTACTTGTCTGCTTCTTTTTCTATAGCTCAGCAAAGCTGCCTAGCTGTCAAAAACTGCTCAACCATTTTTTTGGTTCTCCTTACCTCTCAATGTCCAATGTCATTCTTCTGTAGGACATGAAAAAGTGCAGCCAGGATGAATAGTGTGGGTGAAACAGAGAGGTCTGGAGTTGGGTCTTTTGCTGGATGGGAACAAGGGAAGGAGGAATAAAAAGTTCAATATACAGTAACAGAATAACTACAGATTAAAATACATTCTGTTTAAAAGCACAGTTCCTTACCTCTGACCATGCTGAACAAAAGAAGGGGGTCTTTCTGTAGAGGCAATTGTCCATCAGGCATCCAGGAGGTCTAGCAGCAGGTGTGTAGGCAATCACTCATTGCCTTGATGTCCACAAGTGTAAGGGTGGCCCAGGCCATACCCCCTATCTCAGACAACACATACCTGATTCTTCATAAAGGATAAGGCTGTGGAATTGTTTGAGGTGGGGAGTGAGTTCAAAAAACCCTATGAATAGTTGCAATGAGATGTATCACCTGGGCTGTACACAGCAGAGGGGCAAGGAACTGGGGGAGAGGTGTTAACATTCCAGCTTCACAATGTGTATTTAGACACAGACTGGGCTGCCTGGAATCCTGAGTTTGCACCCTCTTACACTAAGGTAAGTCCACTGAAATCTGTTCAGCCACTGTAAGATCAGTGTAACAGAGAATCCGAATGCAAGTCCCAAGTGCTGTCATGAACAAGCAGTCCCTCAGGAGAGATGCACCTGCTGCTTTAGGATCACTTCTGCACCATCATGCAGCAACAGTGCAGTGACCTGCTGTGGATTATAATTAAGGTAATAAAATACTGTCTTTTAAAGCACAGTGAATGCCAAGAATCCAAAATGACTCAGAATGAAGAGTGCAAGGTTTGATGAAACAGATTACAACTCCAAATGGAAGTATATGATCATCAGGAACCTGCAGTGTAAGTGTAATATTTTTACAGGAAACTGTAAAACATAAATAGGAAATGTACCAAGAACCAGGCTATAATTGCTATAAATTACCTTTTGGATCCTCTAATTTTTCATTCAACCTTTCTTTGCATGATAGCTTTTCAATAGGTATAATTAAGTTCTCATCTGTAAGCAAAGAAAATTAAAGGAAGAAAATGGAAAGACAGAACTTTAGAAATAGGGTAAGAAGAACCTGTTTAGATGATATCAAAGAACTGAGAGGGGGAAAAAAAGCAAGCAAGAATGAATATCTGATGTGTTTGTAACTATAATGTCTCATTTTTTTTTAAGCAGGAACTATTACCCTAACAAGTTACTTTACAAGGTCATTTCTAATAGTGGAATAAAAATATGATATACCAACAATGCAATCCCATTCCAGTCACACAAATACATAAATCACAAGTTTAAGCATTTGGTCATATCTGCAAAGCTCACTGATCATAAACTTAAAAGTCTTCACTTGTAAATATTTGCTCTTACCATATTTTACCTTAGAGCAATATTGTGGATAATGAAGGGAAAAAAAAAAGGGCACCTAAATAAACTATACATAGTTATTTAAACATAGCACAGGGTCAACTTTCAGTTTGTCAATATGAAAAAAGAAAACATGCATAATTTACATGTGTTGTATTTCCATGATCCAGCTCTCCTGGTTTCATGTGTGTCTGCCTTAAAAGTTGCTGTCTCCCCAGTACATGAAACATCACGTGCAGTTTAAGCTACTGATGGAAGGGATACCAGGCATTTTCAAACATAAAAAGTCCTAAGTTTTAGAGGGTTTTTTTTTCCTTTAAATTTTTGATAGTAACATAAAAGCAGGATTTCTACTATTAGCATTCAGATTAATTTTATTTTCAGTGCAGTTCAGTAGGTAGATGTCTAGCTTACTGATACATCCTTTTGGAAGCAGCTCTTTGCCTTTTTGTGCCTGATTGCCTTGCTAGATTATTTTAAGAATATATTAATGTATTCTGAGGCATATGGATACTGTATTTCAGAAAATAAAATGGTGCACATGATGATTGCTTTAAAAAGCCTCTTCTGTTCCATCAAAAATTCTGGTAGGTGCACTTTCTAAAATCTTGCACATTAATTAAGATGAACAACTTCAGCTCACCTGACTTTCACAGGGGAAAATCAAGTTTGTTGGCACTGCGGAATGGCTACTAAAGTTCTCTTAAAAAGGGGTGCAGCATCTGCACGTAAACAAAACTAATCTTAGTCTTCACTCTACAAAATGCTGATAATAGTGTATTTCACAAAACACACCGAAAGGAACTTGCCTGAAAATTCCTGAAAACAAGGGGACTTTTCCTGCAGCAAAGTATTTAGGGCTAGTAAACTGATAAAAGACATGTTTAGAATGTCAGGCAGCACTTTTATTCAGTGGGCACACCAGGCACTGCTTTGTTCTCACAGGTGACACTGCTCTTTGATAATGTTCCACGGCACACTGAGCAGGCAGTAAGAGGTGAAACTATTTGCTTAAATAAAGTACATAATGGTTTAAGAGGATTATGGACAAAATTTATCTCGATAGAACTTTATAAACAGTGGCTGGTCTACACCTTAATGTTCCAAAAGCAAAATACATAGTTTTACATATGAAAAAGTTAAGAGTAATTTGTTAAAATGAGGGGAAAAGAAGAGCCTAAAAGCTAAGCTTGACCATGGAAGTTAAAGTAGGATGAGATATAATGTGACCATTTTCAATTACACTTTTACCTGTAGTATTTCTGCTGAATGTCAATCCTCCTCCACTATGTGCCAGCGGTTTAGAAAACAGCTGGTTGTTCCAGGTTCCATGTGATCCTTCTTTATTGACTGCTGCTAAAGAAACACTCTTTGGGTTTACACCTTAGAAAATAAATGGCGAAAAATATTATATATATCAATTTTCAAACAATTCAACCCATGAAAAATGGACATTTTTAGAACAGTGAACCAACAGTCAATTATTTGTGCTGTAATGTGAACACTATTTATGTAAATTAACAATGTCCATTGATTAGTTTAGATTTTTAAGCCAACCTATGAAAACGAGTGGCACTGATTTAAGAAAAATTCTCTTTGTGCTTTCAAGAGAACTTTTCAAAGCATTTTTAGTACACTTACTTGATTTCTATAAAACTATGATCTCATTATTGATATTTTTGTCTCCCAAAAAATTAACACCCATTAAAAATACCTATCAAAAAGTAGGGTTCTCAAGATTGAAAAGAAACTTTCTTTAGGGGTTAAATTAAAAAGTAGGACAAGGAGGTTCTTGTTACTTCACATGTTAGGAGCATTACAAGAGTTAATGGGATTATACCACATGAAAACAGCTCCCAGATCTACTGGTTACAGAACTAAAGTAATATTTATAAATGACAAATGTGCTCCTTGGAGCTATTATTCCCTTAAATGTTGAAATTAATTATTTTTTACATCTATGCCTTTCTCAGGGAAAACTAGAGAGCCATTAGAATCGTGCTTAAAAGAAGAAATACAGATGGACCTCCCATTTGTGTTACCTTTAGATAGGAAAGCTCCTCACCCTCTATTTTTTCCCTTTTCTTTTCTTTTGGACTTAAACTGTTAAGTCTCTGGGCAGCCTACTTAACATTCAAGAAGTGATTTCATATTCAAAAGTCATCACTGCCCTAGTGAATTCCTGACCAATTAATGGTATGTTGTAACAAAACAACTTGCCTGACAATGAGGAATTCCCTGTGAGCCACCTAAATTCTCACATGTAGATTACAGTAGAAGTCATAATATGCTTATTGTAATTGTACAGACTATCATGGTAACAAATAAATGATATTGAGACACCAAGAAAATAATTTGATTATAGCATTTATTTAAAATAATAACTGAAGGAAACATTCTCTTTGCTTTCTCCTCCTTTCCATTCTCATTTCTAGCAATTACATAATTTCATGTTATTTTCCTGATAAAAGCAACTGGATTTAGACAAAGCTATTTATTTTGAAAGAGAGATGACTGTCCTGGGAAGGGAAGTGAGTGTGTGAATTCCTACCAGTGCCAGTGGCTGATCTGTCTAAACACTTCCTACAAAAAAGGGTAACTATAATTCTCAGAACTTATGTTCAAAAAAACCCCCCAAACCTCTTGACACTGCAAATCTGTTAAATACGCACTATAAATACACATATAAAAAATAGAATGGTATGGGTTGGAAGGAACCTTAAAGATCATCTAATTCCAACATCCCTGCCATGGGCAGAGACACTTCCACTAGCTCAGGTTGCTCAAAGCTCCATCCAACCTGGCCTTGAACACTTCCAGGGATGGGGAATCCACAACTTCTCTGGGCAAGCCATTCCAGGGCCTCCTCACCCTCACAGTAAAGAATTTGTTCTATACATCTAACTTAAATTTCCCCCATTACTCCTTGTCTTATCACTACGGTTCCTGATGAAGAGAACACATGTAGTGTCTGTAGTCCTCAGATACACTTGCTTATAGGTCAGTCAGGATATATTCCTAGTAATCCAAAAGATGTTGGATTTATATTACTGAGGATTTTTTTATATTGAGCTCCTGGCATGTTGACATAGCCCTGAACTGCATCAGTTGTGGTATGTTCTGGGAAAGGCATTTAGTCCAAAACTTGAAAATTTAGCCTAAAAATTATCCAGTTAGAAATCTAAAGTGTACTGTATGTAGATGGTGGCCAGCTTGTATTTTCTATATGCATTGACTTTTAACCTTACCAGGTAGATATCTTGATTGTCTTAGATAGTACTGTTTCGCTGATGTATTTGATCTTCCAGAATCATTTCTCATCAGAACCTTATTTTCCCCTCCTGGCTGGATACAGCACGAAGCCTTTGGTTCTGGCACACTGAAAAATCAAAAATTTCAAACAAAGTGACCAACACCTCCAGCTCAGAACACCACAAGCTGATCTCAGCCTGAAAAATGCTCTTCACTTCTCTGCTTCTCAGCAGAGTTTTGGTGACTTAAATTATAGCAGATTTGTCTTAATCTATAAATCTACTGGACACTGTTTACTAAAATAAAACATTACTTTGCAATTGTAGGACCTACCTAAAAATAAATTCCTTGTTTTTCTTTTCTTTTAACAGTGCAATGCTAGGCTTCTTTGAACAGGACATTCCAAATTCAGGATCATCCAAGTCATCCCAGCTATCCATGGCCTTTACCAAAGTCTGACCCCACCGTCTTCTGCAGCTTTTAGGACCTAGTGCAACATTCAGAGGGCCACTAGCTGCTTGTTTCTAGTTTGAATAAAATAAAATAAATTAAAAAAAAGGTTTTAATTCCATTCTAAAATTTTATGTTTTGTATCTAGTTTATTTTCTGACTACTGCTTAAGGACTTTGAGAGAATTTTTCTCATTGTGTTGTGCCTCTTTTGGTCATAGTCTCAGAATGTCTTTAAAACATAACAATAATGCCAGCATGTATTTTGTTTGCACTTCTTTTGGAGTGTCATCCTGAAATTGCTAAAGTCTACCTGAAGCAGTGAGGTTAACATTCTATTTGCAGGCCCAGTTCAGTGCTCAGCCTCTACTTACTGGTACCTTGCTGAACTCGTGCTCTAAACAGTGGTAGATGAACCATCAAGAAATAGAGGACAGCAGTGCAGAACACAGCTGTGGCCCCAAAGTAAATACAGCAAATAAAAGAATCTTGTCAGGCCATTCTTTAACATTCTCTTCCAATGAAATTACTAAATTTTAAAATTATCCTTCCATCAGACTACCGTTTGCTTTCCAGTATTTTCTCAATACAATTATATTGCAGCTCAGTGAGTACAAGCCAAAAGCGAAATGAAGATTACAAACCAAAGTTTACTATTCATCTCACAAAAAAAATCCTAATTGTTAAATCCTTACAAGATTAGGAATTGGATGAACCTTCCTGGATATTTTCCTGCATGAGGTAACAGAAGCTCTCCCGCTTCTTTATTGTATACTGACAGTATTTTTGTGAATTGTTTCTCAAAGGTCAATAAGCCACAGCTGTTACAACTACATTACTGCATAAACATGTCAGTAAGGGTAATTACAAATGAACACACATTGTTGTTACAAGCAATCTTTTCTTCTGGCTGGCTGTAAAATTTTAGTTAAGTGGCCTGTTATATCCTCAATTAGTCCCTAGCTATCTAATTGTATTTCCTCTAATAAAATGTATGACAATTTACAAGGGATCACCTGGCTGAATATACTAAGAACTTTTAATAAAAAACATCTCAGTAGTTATTGAAGACAACTTACAGGCAATGAGTTTTTATTGATAATGGGAAAAAATGGTTGTGCCTGGGGCTGCTGCTGCTTTGGTACTTGCTGGTTAGCTGTGTTCTGAGGCAACTGAATTTGCTGGAGAGGCTGGTGGTTAACCTTTGGCAGAGGCTGTGGCTGGGTTTTGTCAGGTAAATCAGGTGAAGAGAGAGGTTCTGGCTTGGATACAGCTTCCAGTTTAGGAAAAGCTGGCTTTGGCTCTGTTGGCTGAACTGGTTTTACAGCAGTCTGCTTCTCCAGATACTGTGGAGGAGGTCCTAAAATTTGGCCAACTTGAAAATAGGGATACTTCAAAGCCTGGAGAAGAAGATAAAACGTTTTAATTTTGCTTCAAGAAGTTGACTTTGGTAACATCAGTAAGGATCTAAGCAGGTTTCTGAAACATTTGAGCAAGCTTTACAGCCCAGATACAGGATGGACGCATAATGAGATCATAAATGGTGTGTACTGGTAACTGGCAGCTCTGTATTTCAAACTCTTCCCATCATATAAGTTAGTAAGATTGATCCACTAGTACACATTACAGCAGTCATATCCTTTCTTTCCCTCCTTTACTGCTAGATTTTGTGGAGTCTCTCTTTTAAGTGTGTTACATTCAGCACCATTCTGTATTCATGCAGTAACAAATGTCAGTTTTAAAACAAGTAGTTTCCACTACCTTTACCACCTGTTCTATGACATGTTTCCACTGCTGACTATGTTTTGGCAACCCAAGGAACAGCCTGGGGTTAATTAAAGCAAAAACAAAACAACAACAAGAAACAAACAAACAAGCCCCAACAAACTACAAAAAAACCCAAACAAAACCCCTAAACAAACAAAAAACAAACCAAACAACAACAAAACCCACAAAACAAACAAACCCAACAAAAACACTGAAGTGATATGATTGCCCTGTATGGGTTTTACATTACAGGATGTTAAGGAGCAAAGTTTTTTCCTTCATTTTTCTTATCACCAGCTTTCCCTGCTTTTGTTTTGCTTTAAAATACATTCACTGTTCTTGCTGTGCCTTCATGGTGTTTATTATGAAACTACATTGTCTGTCTTAAGGCAGATATTTATTCCATCCTTTTCCTCTGACCTTTTCATGTCCACAGCTAGATGCAGAACATGGACATAGCTTAGTAACACACCTCCTTCTATGTCAAAACAGCACATTCTGCTACTCTTTCCGGGTAGGATCCTACTCTTTGTTAGTTCTCAACGAGCTGTTTTGCCTCAGCTGCACTCAAGAACTGCTGCCTTTGTACACATTACCATGTATATGCATTAAGCTCTTCCTTTTGACTGTGCATTACACCACTGCTGCAGCTGTGTCCTTGATAACTCACTTGTGTAAAAGCTTTTATAAAGCACCATACAGTATTTTGTATAGAGATACACAGTACTGGACTACAGGCAGAGCTCAGTGACTGTACAATAGATATGCTTTATAAAGTGGATAGAAATGCTTGCTGTATTTGGCACCATCTGCTTTACCACTTCTGAATCACTTATATTACATCTACCTAGGATAACTTGCAATAGGTCCTTTCTTTCCCAATTGTATTCCTCTTTTATACCTTCTAAATAGAACTGCATTAGGTATGAATATAACAAAGAATGTAACCATCTTTGGTACTTGAACTAAGTTTTTTTTAAAATTAACTTGGAGAAGAATTGTAACCTTTGTGGCCTATTAGTATGTTCTTCACAAAGTTCTTTCCTTATCACTTAGTACAGGTTACACTCTGTCTCCAAGTAAAAATAATCCTTAGCTTTTCCATACTGCATTCCATCTGCAGCTTCACAAAAAGCAAAGCTTATTTTTCAATACCCTCCTTTGCACAGATGGGGGAGGAAAACTAAGGTAGCAGAAGTGACTTACAGACACAACTGAGGAAACTTGCAGCTCAGCTTCTTCTCTATCCCTCATGCAAAGAGTTTTAAAATATGCTAATACTGAAGACAACAATGCAGAAATAACTGGAGAGTTTCTGATGTCTGCTGAGCCAGGTTTAGAACTTTCTCTCCTCACCACTCAGTCTCATTCCCACCAAAGTGTTCAATGTGAGAAGACGTTTCTCTGACCATCAGTGTTATGACAATCAATTGGTTTCTGCATCTACATTTTTTTTTTAACAATGCAAGAAAATTCAGTCTTATACTTAATCATTCACGTGCTCAGACCTGGCTTGCTGTAGGTCTCTTCTTTGGATTCCAGTTCAGCGTATCACTCATAAGCTGTATTGCTTCACTGCTTGCATTTGGGATGAGAGTTTTCAGGCTTATGGGGACACATTGTGGGAAACGGAAATTCATGGCAGAAGCAAGGTGGTATCCTTCTGGCCACTCGCTCTGTTTCACAGGAAAGGAAAATGAGTACCAAAAAACCCCACAAAGACTATGCATCTCTGAGGTGTTAGATCAAAATTAATGTAGCTGGAGTCATGTTTGGTCTGCATGGCTCCTTCCTATATAGCTGGAAACAGGCATTCCTATTATCCATTACAATTATTACAACACTAGTGAATGCAACATCAGCTTCCAGTTTCTGGCAGTCCTTCTCAAGCTCTCCTGGAGGTAAAGGTGGAACCATCATTGTGAATACCACACTTGGGCACATTCTATGTGAAGAACAAGAGAGTGCACCCCAGATACCAAGAAGGACCACTTCTTTCTTCCCTCTAGAACAGCCTTTTCATACGTTAGAAGATGTATTTCTTCTCCTTTCTTTCTTTTGTAGAGCCTAAAGAAACCCAAACAATTCCTGGGTCTAGGCTTTTAAAGTCTTATTTCTTCTCTAGACTCTGATTTTTCTCTCTTGAAAAGGGAAACTTTAAACTGGATATAATACAGCAAGTGACATAGATTCATTCATATGTCAATGGGCAATACTCCTTTCTATACACACTGGTACAGTATTTGTCTTTATTGCAACAAAATACTGTTGACATACAATACACTATATATCTCCTATGGCCTCTTCTGCAGATGTGTTAGCTGGATAGTTATCCACAGATATTTATGTAGCTGATTATTCCTGCCTAAGTACAGCACTCCACACATCACTGAAGAAATTTCTTTAAAGCTGCACCTCTAATTTTATTTTAAAACCCCTCTGAATTCTCATCTTGTTTTCTAATATTCTCAATCCTTCTCAGTCTGCTATGTACCAACTTAAGAAGTAAAATCTATTTCATCAGAAGGCCTTCAATACCACAATTTCAAAAATTTCATCAGATGCAGAACCGCTCATAAGCATTCAATCCATCTTTCATTTTGAATGAGAACCAGTGAAGTTTACTCTCTGAAGAAGGCTTTCAAAACAGGTATGCACTTGTGCAGGTTGCATATATATTTTCCTATCTACCAAGCATATCACACTGCTACAGGGAAAACTGGATTGATTTGATAGAGTTTGGTCTTAAGATACCATGTTAGTTATTATTCATCTTTTTATGTGCAACAGTTTTAGCTCTGTTAGCACAGTCCATGGTAAGCCAAGAACTCAAACGTAATTATAAAGCACATTTCATTAAGGTAAGTCTCAAGACTTCAAGTGACTTCCTATTTCACCTCAGAGAATAGTTTGCTAACTTAAATTAATGCAGAAAGACTCTCTCCTCCACTGCACTGCCCTCCTTTATTGGATTTGGTGACATTCTGTCTGCTAGAAATAGTAATAAAGAAACAGTTTACAATAAAGTACCAAGGGCTGCATGTTAAACTCATGAAATACAGGGACAGTGTGAAAACTGCAAGAGCAAAAATGAAAAACACATTTCTATTTATTAAAAAAAATTGAAATTATTTAAAGCGCTAGTGCCAACCTTTAATTTCATTAATCTCTCCTATTCAGATCATCATCAGCTTTTTCATTAAATTCACATATTACAAGTGCACCATCACTGCCAGTACTTGAATGGTGAAATTTATTTATAAAATAAATAAAGCAACTTCATTTATAAAATAAAACAAAACAGTTGCCTGTCACTATTTAAAATACTCAAATTCACAGAAGTTATTAGTACAGTATTATGAGCTTAAACACAGGAAGGCAAACTGGAATGAAGACAGGTTCTGTGCATAATTCCTGCAATTCCTTATTGCAGGATAATAGAGTAAGTGAAAATTTGTGTCTGAAAAAAAAGACAATTTGTAAAACTATCTCCAATATCAGACTATTAAAATACTACTTATGTTTTTCAGAATGCAGAGCAATACTTCACTTGCAACAACGGCATTATTTGTTGTGATAATTCCTATCATAATATTTAAGTACTCCTCTTACACTCCTCTTGATCTCCCTGAAGAACGCCTTAGCGTTGTGGTAAGGAGAGGAAATTCCCAAGTCTGCCCAGCAGATGACAGGAGCACAAAGGAACTAATTACAGCTTCCTGATCCTGGAGTGATCAGGATCACTGTCTCTAACCCTTAGGGTCTTTCACCAGAGGTTACAGTTTTCCCTGAATACTCAGCTGGTAATTCTCCCTGCTTTCCCAACCAATAAGTCTCCTAGTCAGGGAAGGACAGACTCTAAACAGTCACTATTTACTTCTGTTAACTACTTAGAGAAAAAACACAAGTCAGCTCAGTGCTGCTCTGCTGCCACACAAAGTGAAAACCTCTCCCTACACTTGCAGAACTTGTTTATGCTGTACACTGGAAATGTTCTGGAAGCTAGCATGTTGCTCTCTTTCTCAGATATTCTTAATATACATCATAAATGTTCTTCTTTGTGCCCTAGATCTACTTAAGAAACTTCACACCTGCATTTGAAAACATGAGTCTTAAAATACTGCTCATATTGCATGTTATTTTGATGCATAACACTGTTTTACACATCACACCAATTCTCTCTTAGTCATCCAGGCTCAATTTTCTCTTTCACAGCATCTTGTCTGTAACTCTCCACCTGGCCTTTCACCCTCTGCTCTGCCAGGAGTGTGCACCTGGTTCTCAGTGTGTTCTCTTGGATATCCTCCCACCACTGTCAAGCTCTATGTGTTCCTGGCTAAGCTTAATCTCTGGTTTAAGTTTTCTTTTCCTTACTTCTCTATTGATAATAGTGCCATGACTGGACAAGAAGTATATTTTACATCAGTAGAACTGATGTTTTTCTCTCCAACCCTTAGGTTTTTCAGATCTAGAGAGTCTGTGTTCAGTCAATTAGGTCACCAAGCACTGTTTCTGCCCACAAAGTACTGACAGACATGTGCCACTCCTTACCTTGGTCTCCAAAATTATTTAACAGTATATGGTCTTTTTTTCTGTTTATTCAAAATTCTGAAGATAAACTTACTCTTTTCTTACACTTTCACATATCCATTTGCTAAAATAACTTTTAAACTGAAGTAAATATAATTGCATACATTTTTATATGCAGTACCCAAACTGTCCTTGTAATTTTAAATAGTATTTATCCCACACAGAAAATAACTGAAAATAATTGTTTCCTCTCTAAAAGACTGCACATTTTGTCTCCATTGATTCTTATTGCTAATAATATTTATGAGATATCTGTGCTTCAGATCAAGTGTTTCTTTTCTGTTTAAAAATAAGAAAAGCACAATTTGTCATATTTATGGCATCTTCTACAAGTCCCAAATTCTGTATGCTAGCACAGAAAATTATACTTTCAGGAAGGGAAAGCAAATTGGTTGCGGCAAATTAAATCCTGGAAGAGTTCTGATTTGTTTTTCAATATGATCACCTTTAAATAACTAAATTAAACAGTTTTATCTGGCTTTCATGAGAGGAGAACAAGGGCACACAGATGCTAATATACAACAAAGGACTAACATTACATGCCATAATGGAAGCTTAAACAAAATACAGTTGAGAAAACCTTAAGCCTGCAGGAAACTTACTAAAACAATAATTTAATATGTATTTTCTGATATATATGCAACACGCAGTGTTTTGTAAAAATTTGATTTGTTTAAAATACAATTATGTGAGGGTTTTTTTTAAGCCTTACCTTCTTTGGAGTCCCCAGTACTTGGCAAATTTTGAATATTTCATCTACTTCACTTGTGCCTGGGAAAAGAGGCCTTAGTGTGTATAATTCAGCCATGATGCTGCCAACTGCCCACATGTCAATAGGTGAGCTATAGATAGATGATCTCAGCAAAACTTCAGGAGCACGGTACCTATGAGGATGGAAAGCAACAATACCTACATTAAAATGGTAACAGAAAGGAAATTCGTTAAGCTCATACATTAAGTTCTTAATATACTTACCACCTGGTAGAAACATAATCTGTGTAGGGTGGCTGAGATCTTAGTTCTCTGGCCAAACCAAAATCTGCTATTTTCACAAGTTCTGGTCCAATACAGAGAAGGTTTTCAGGCTTCATATCTCTATGAAAAAATCCTATAGAAGACCAGACAGAAAAGAATGTCAAAACATCATGTAATCACTGCTTAAGCAGCAACTTCTAATAGAATAATCCAATATTTACTTTGGGATGTTTTAGAAGAATATTGTCTTTGTTTTTTCTTTATTTATTTTTAAAATACAAATTCAATATACAAGAATTGTAGCCCTCCCCCAACAAGTACACACATTTTCCCTCCAGTGATTATTACACCAAGCATTCTTAAATTAACAAATGTAAACAGTCATGAGCACACAAAGGAAAATCAACTGGCTATTGCAGCAACATCAAATAACGAACCAATTTCAGAATGAAATCTTGTGCAAAAACTACAAGTGCTTTGTCAGTTTTGGATAGTGGAAAATTGAGCATCTGACACACTTACTTCATTCATAAAATTCCTTTAATGACTTTTAACTAGTTATTTATCATTGTGACAACTTGGATATACAGACATCCAAATGCTGCTCAGGAATACTAATATTAGTAATGCAGGCACATAAAGATTCTTCAGTGAGCACCTCTATACCTGGGCAATCGTTATGTCATTAAGCAAACTAATTCTGCTAATTAATTGGAACACACAATTCGCTGTATTATACATTAATATGTTTGAAATTCACTTGCTAGAATAAAGTGTTCCATTTCTGCATGCACAAATTGAAAATCACTGTAAGAAATGGGCTGAAATTATTGCAGTGAAATGTAAATGTTCAAATTTATCACACCTCTCACTCCCAAACACTTATGGTCAAATGAAAATATTAATATTGTACATAAAAATTGGAAGTTTTCCTTAAAATCTCATTTTCTCTTTTATTTCATGGAGAAATGGGGAAGGAAAGGAGGATGCTAACAATCAGAGAACAGTATAGGATCTTGATCAGAAAGAGAAGAAAATGGCAATTTCTGGGGATTTGATAATACTCATCAGAACTAATTATTTATCTGAATCCATCAACAAGCTTCATCAGGATACATGAAAGCCAATCAGACCTCACTGTAAACATTGTTTCTTATTTCATTTTCAGCTAATTAAGAGTTTTGCAAACACTGTGACACTTTCTATTGTTGTGAGCACACTGCACCTCTTATTTAGACTGTGCCTGTAATTCCCAGAGACATCCAAAATAATCAAATCCAGGTTGTGTTTGATAAGGAGACTCTTCGAATTTCTTAATGAAGAAGTTATTTGAGTGCTTTTTTATATGTAGGGTATTGTATTAGTTATAGTATCACAACACAAAAGTATTGATTAGATCTCTGAGGCAGCAGAAGTGTTTAGTATAGCACAGCATACAAGTCTTTTTAGTTTGTTTGTTCACCTGGTAACTAAAGTAGAAAGAAGTACTGAACATTGTATGAACAACATCCAAAACATCCAGTGCTTTCCAAAAGAACGAGGAAAATCTAATTACAGCAAAACAAAGAGTAACTTAAGGCATGGATTAAAACTGCACCACACTTGAAACAGGGAAAAATATTTTATTAAATATAATTAATAGCCTTTTCTAGATATTTTTATTAACTTTATTTCTGTGCATGATCTTTCCTAAAGAAGTGCAACACAGTTGAACTCTAGTATGGAACCTACCGTGTTTGTGGATAAAAGCCAGCCCTTGTAATATCTGATACATCATGTTTCTGATGACTGACTCAGGGAACAACTTATTTCTGTGAAGAAACAGAGTAACAGCATCACATAATTAAGACAAAAATAATGTATCTTCCGAACACACGTGTTTCTTCATTTGTAAGACACCTCATGAACAGACCAGGAGCTTGGCACATTAGGAGGGAAAAGGGCATGACAAAATCTGAGGGAAACACATGTTAAAGAATTCAGCAAAGGCAGGTCCTATTCCAAAGTCCACCTTGTGAGTCTTGCTATGCCCTGTTTGTCCAAGATTGCAACATCAGAGCTGGCCTATACACAGGTTTTACAAGCATGCATGTACATGCATATGACAACCCCACCTTAAGCCCAACCCATAAGCAAGAGTAGAATGAGCAGTGTTTATCCAGTCCTTCATACATTAAAGTGAAGGCTATTAAAAAAAAAAGAAATTAAAAATAAAAGTATTTTGAATTTCTCTCATGGGTTTACACAGAGGCATGCAAACTATCGTGTTAATAACTGATCAAATTTCTTTCCAATGCAGAGATCAATGCAGAATTCCCCCCTCAGATAAGCAGGTGCAGCAACTCCTACTCACATCAATAGGGCTGCAAGAAGAGCCAAAACCAGAAATTCCAATTTGCTCTTCAAGGTAATATGAGAATCATTAAATAAAGATGATAGCACGTTACTTGTTCTGTGAAAAAAAAAGACATACCTATCCTTCATTAACTGATAGAGATTTTCCTTCATGTATTCAAATACAAAATAAAGGTGGTCATTTTCTCGTATGACTTCCTTCAATTTTATTACATTGGCATGGTTCAGCTTCTTCAGAGACTGTAACAGAGCAAAATATGGCTTCAGATAACTCCACAGTGACCTGGATTCCTTATCAGAACTAGGTCTTTAACATGTAAGTTTCTGTCACAGAATCCACAAAACATATTCATCTCATACTCCCTTGTTTATCTTGTAGCGTCTATTTCAAAGAACAACAACACAGCAGCTTAATTTCATTATAAAAGCAACATATATAAATAGCAGTTTAAACCCATTTCTAGGGATTACGTCACAGCTGGAGTGAAGATTAGCACAAAAACCTAATTCCCTACAAAGACAGACAGATCTGAAGCTGTAACAGCTCTTGCTCACTGAACCGAGTGAGAAAACCCAGCATTCATTTTTAAAAATCTTTTTGGGATAAAACTTTCATGAACAGGGATTTTTTTATAGAAGGGGTTTTTTTTAAATATATATACTGATTATGTGAAATCTCCAATAAGTTAAATTTAAACTCCTTTGTTGGGGAGTTTTGTATATACAGAAAATCAGAAGCCCAAAACATGGAATGACTTGGAATTTAAGCCCAGGATTTCAAGTGCCATTCTATTACTTGACTGCACAAAACTCCCAGTGTTTATTTTTAAACGTGGTATGCCTGCCACTTTACCTTGACTTCTCTCAAATTCATACATTCATCCCATGAATAGAACTTTCTTTTCATTCTGAAACACAAGTCCAAGATAAAGTATTTTCAGTGAACAGTACAGAATACTTTTATAACAAAAAAACCTAAACAGGTTATTTCTAAGTGTAGCATTATCTGTTTTCTGAACTCAGCTTAAAACATTCTAGTATACCCATCAGCAATATAATTAAAAACAAACTCAATGCTTAGAATTGCTAGAAATTTGCAGTTATTAATCATCAAACATGCAAACATGTTACTCTAAAGTATAAGAGACACAAACCCCCTTTGCATCATTTGAATTGTGCTTTTAATAACAAGGTAAGCAACAATGACATTGTATGTAAACATGGAAAATCACATCCTTATGCCTAAGTGCACATTCTAGGAAAACAAAGAGCTTAAGTTTTTGAAATCTACCAAGTATCTGGACTGCTTACCACTATAATTAAGCATCTGACTTGACCAGTCATTTTACAAATCTATTCCAAAGTATTAATTACAAAAAAAAAAAGTTTCCATTTTTTCAAGCAACATTATACATAAATATTCCTCTAAACTAATTGTTATACATAACAGTATAATACATCTATTAGCATAGATCCAAACGTGGATATTTCGTGTTGCTCAGATCTTGGGACAGAGTAGTGAATGTAATTGCTGTGTTTATGTAAAGTTCTAGCACCTAAAGCAAAGAGATTTAAACCCAAAATTTTAATTTAAAATAAAAGTATCTTCAACCAAAACTGTCCCATCTCAAATCCCAAACATAAAAATCACACAAAACAATTCCAAATCCTGAAAATGAAAAATACTTCTCACAGAATGTTGCTCCTTTTGCTAAAAATAACCAAAATAATCAACTGGAGTTTTTTTCTCTTGATCCAAGGAGACAGCCTTTACTTACCTGACCAGAGTGTTACTGTTATTTATCACTGTAGCAACACATGAAACTTAACGCAGTACTTACAAAGACTGGACAGGATGGGAAGGTATTTTAAATATGCCCACTCAGATTGGTATTCTTGCAATTCATATAAATAAACTCCCTAATTAATCAACTGCACATTCAGTTTTGCTTCCCCTTCAGTGTTAGCCTAACAGTGTTCTTAGATGAGTGTTCTTCAAACTGAATAAAAGCAGCGTGCAATTTTATAAGCCAAGATAAATCAGTAACTTAAACTGATGTGTCCCTCTATTGATCTGTTAGCTGAAGTCTGAGCCACAACCATTTACTAAACACCTAAAAAAAAAAAAATTGTTAAATTCCTCTTAAAAAGGGGCAGGCTTTTTCCATCTACACAAATGAAAGACAACAATAAAGTTACAAATGAAAATCTTTCAGATCTGGTGAGGACCTTGACTGAATTGAGATGCTACTTGCCTTTTGATAGCCACAAGCTCTCCTGACTCGTTGCTCTTCCCCATCAACACGCTGCCGTAGGTGCCATCGCCCAGTTGCTTCATAATTGTGTAACGGTTCATTTCTTTCAAAACTCAGACAGCCAAAAGCTTAGGAAATTCTTAATGCCTTCTGCTTTATTAAAGGATTCTGTGCTCTTTGATTTTCTTCTTCCAGACCGCCTTATGTTGGTGAGTGCTTCTCATAACAGAGCAGGATATTCACTGGTCTCCCCCAAACTGCAGCTGCTTTGAGATCCAGATACGAAGTGTAGGAGCCACAGGAACATGGTCATTCTTACATAGATCCTTTAAAAAAAAAAAGAAGGAAACTGTAATTTCCCAGTATTTTAGGAAAGAGACACTCTACTATTTCTATCAAACAAATTCCAAATACCCCTTCAATTGTTCCCCACACCTCCAGATCTGTATGTGTTCTTTAAACAGAACACTTAAGTGTAACTAGTTCCTTTAAATCCTTCAGACCACAGAAGATGCCTACTGTAAGATTAGGGTTAGAGTAAGCAGAGACCAGAGATTTAAGATTACTGTCATAATTCCCTAGAACGAGACAAGTGTGTTTAAGGCTGGTATATTCTGGTATATTCAGGCTTCCTGACCTGTAACAAAGGCATGGTTGAGGTTCCGGATAATGTAAGAACCCAAATTTTGCACGGGGTGCCGTGGTAAGCCCAGGGTCTCAACACTGTGTTTTGGATTGGTAGTGACAGCAGGATTTCTATGCTCAAAAAGCCAGTGAGGAAGGGAGGTGAAGCAGCGAGATAACTGCTGCATTCTTCACCAAGGTAAACTGAATTAAGTGTACTTGGATCTCTTGCTCTGAAGTTCCCACAATTCTTAGGCACAGCAGTGGCTGAAGAGTTAAGTTTACTCTTCAGTTTTACGAGGCTGGCAGAGAAAAGTATAGAGTTCACGTGCTTTGGTAAGAAAGACCAAATCTGAGTTGCCATTTGGAAAAGAATTCACATCGAACAACGCTGAATCACCATCTTCGAATAGATGCAAACCTTAATTTGAATTCAAACTTGACTCTGAACCCCTGAGCTTTCACTATACACAATACTGTCCATCACAAACCCTTCAGATGAAGGCCAGCTGCCATAGGTCCTATGCACAAATCCCAGTTTGAACCTGAGTGCTGGCTGCACTCCAGACACAATCCTAAAAACTGGTGTTAAGGCACTTAGGCAAACTCACAGTAGTCATACACTTATTTATGCTGGTTTAGGAAAAGCCAACAAGCTACCCCTCTATCATTTACTCACTGTAACCCAAATGCTAACACACAAACAAACCACTGAATGCTAACTGAGTAATAGCATTATCTCTGCCTTTTGCCTCTGCTGTCTGAAAATACAAAATAAAGCTCAAACCAATGGAACACACTGTCAGCCTACCTTTACAGGACACGGAGAATTCAGCATGCAACTCTATACTCCTTATCCTTATGCCAGAATTAGCTACAGGCTGGAGTGTCCAAACAGATTAAGGAACTCAAAATCAGCTGATAACAAGCCCCAGGCTTGAGATTTACAGGCCTGGCAAAATGCAACAGTAAACCTGGCCTCTCAAGAGTGTCAACAATGCATCCTCAAGTAGACTAGCCTGCTGTGTAAAGGAAACATCTGCCTGTCAAGATGCCAGTAACAAGTGGATGTCTCAAATTATAATTTTTGCACCAGACAACCACCACTTTGGCAGTGAAAAATATGAAGATGTTTTTGCCCACGCTCCTCCACACCTCCCCCACAAAGCCACTGCTGCAGTAAAATATGATTTATGGTTAATAGCATGTTCTGAAACAAAGCTAAAAAGTAGATTTAACAAAAAGTAACAGTCATAGACATCTCAAATTATGACTGGATTTTAAATTGGACTTTCATGTGTTTAAGCCCAGTGTTTTTTTTCTCAGAGTTCAGCTTTATATCTTATTCCACAAAATGCCGGTACACACTCTAGTCTTTAACACCTTCAATAATGTCATTTCTTCAACAAGGCTACTTTTTACTCCAGTAAATAAGCAGATGATCAAGTGTTTACTCCAAGTTAAGATACATTCTGTATGTATATCTTGCAAACTGTTGTTAGTTTTATGTATATATTAAAACCACAAACCAACACAAAAACTTTCTGAAGGTGTTCTTATACCCATTTTAAAACACAACACAGCACTGCATTTAAAGCATCAACAATGATAAACTGTGTATGCATTTTGTGTATAGGTATACATAGGCATGTAACATGAAGTAAAGTTAAATGTGACAAGTTTTGGGTGCCTGTGTTTCTCTGTTTCAATAAATACCATTGTATATTGTTTAAGGCATGGGTTTTGGAGCGGATTTAATGATATCTACCAAAGATGGCCCTAGCTTGAACTCCTAAAATTACATTAAAAATTTGAAGAATTTGCACGCATTTCATGTTCAACCTTTTGCTCTCTAATAAAGTGAACCAAAAAAACCAAGATGAAAACCTCTGTATTGCAATAAATAGACCAAGACCTGGGCACAAACCTCACATTTTGACCTTTAAGTCCTCTAATTTTGGTGCCTAAATCCTATCAGCTTTCCAAGTAATTTTCTTTGGAGAATATATTAATTACATGCTTTTAAAATTATTCCTTTTGTCCAATTCCAATATTTTGGTGTGTGCCCTTGAAACAGCATCACATAAAGTGGTCCTCCCCTCCAGAAGTTCTGTGTAATATAATACATCACAGACACAATTGTGCATTTTCTCTCTTCTGTAATATATTTTACTGCCTTATTCCTCTTCTGCTTTAGACTGTAATTTTTAGTGCACAAAAACACTTAAGTCCAGAAAAGTCAACACATTCCTTCAATAACCAAATGGAAGTGTCAAATTTACTCCATGAAAATGCATGAAACGAGGTGTGAAAACTGTGTACCCTGGTAACAATGTCTGTGTACTGTCATACCTACCACCACACTGACTCCACTAATGACTCTCATTAAAGAGTTGTCTTGGCACTTACAGTTTACAAAGAAAAGGCAAACAATGGAACTCTTATAGTGAGACACCATCAAATGGAAAGTAACCAAATGCAGTGGGGGAAAAAATGTACTCTAGGTATCACACTACTCTAAGCTCTTCTCCAGCTTTTAAGAGAATTCATCCTTCATACACAAGTATCTAAAAAAACTAAGAGGCTTCTTTGGACACTAGACAGTCAATTTTACAGCAGTGTTATGGCACACAGTAGTCTGTAAGAAACGCTGGAGGGTGACAGAGGTTTACTGACCAAGAAGTGCAGCACTGGTTCCTGCAAGGCTTACTGACACTGCCCACCGAAATTAGAATAAATGAGGCTGCCAACTACTTGCATTTATCAGCCTGATCTGATATCAGCGTGAGAGGCTTCTTTCACTTTTAGTGGAGTTACAGAGCATGATGAGTCAGAACCTAAACGCTCTAGAGACTCACATTTCACTACAGCAGACTTGCACATACTTTGTACTTTGCACCACATGTACCCAACTCAGGTGTGAAATTTTTTCTCAGTGGTCTCTCTCTGTATTTGCTTTTACAGATCTGCATGTCAGTTTTTTGGGGGTTTTTTTACAAGCCTGGGGAAAAGCAAGGGCTCAATCTAGCTTTTCTGTTTTAATACAAGCCTCTGAAGTGGCCTTTCCCATCCTAACACTCGTATACTGTTATTTCCTCAGTGATACGAAGTTCTGAAAGGTAAAATTGTCATAATAGTCAGCTACCAAACTGGAAAGAGAAATCCTGCTCTAAACAACAGCTTGTTTTATACTCTTAATGACATACTGTGCATAATCTCTTCATGCAGGATTAAGGAGGGATTAAAGCAAGGGACAAATAGAGGACAAAACACAATAGCTTGACAGAATCTATAATTTGTGTAAATTTAGAGAATTTGAATAAATAGTAAATAAGTTAAGCAAAATTTCACTTTTACAATATTAATGGTGTTTTAAGCATTTAGCAGCAATTTAGATGTTTGAATTACACTTCAAAATGTAATGAATAACAGCAAATCACCTGCATTTCTTCTGTATAATGGCATTACCAAGCATTTCACATTTGCATGCTAAACAGACTAACCTCAAATAAAAAGAAATGAGGATATAGGAATTATACAACAAAGACCTCCCACACAGATAAGCGAAACACCAACAAGCCAATTTCACTAACCTGTTTACAGTAACTCCTGAAATCACCAAAACTGTTCTCGGGGCACAGTACAGAATGCATGCAAACTTTAAAAGTAAAAAAAACTCCCAAACCCAACCACAAAACAACAAACAATTTGTTGCTACAAGAACCTTCTTGGTAGGGACCGTATATTACCAGAGCTGACAGTAATGAGATCCCACAGCAGGGGGATCTAGTTCTTGAGATTAGCTGCAAATCCATTACTCTAATCAAAAGACCAGCAGTTATTTAAAAGCACGACTCTCAGCTGCAAGAAAAAAGTCAATAGCATTGACAGTAAATACTTGTACTTTTAAATAGACTGTCTTAAATCACTTTTTTACAAAAGTTTCTTTAAAAGTCTAGTACACTGTTTCATTTGCTTGCATCAGGCCTTTAGGATGGGGCATATCAAAAAGGAAGAATTTGTTTGCTGTACTTTCCCTAGTTTTCTTCCAAATCAGCTTTGGTTTCCAACCAAAATGATTCACACCAACTTTCTCAGGATGTTTCATCCATACCAGCAAGGCTACCTCCTCCCACTCCCATGAAATCTCTTCCTGCGATGCAGTGAGTAGCACAGCAGGGTTTGGGACAGCAATGGTCTCAGTGCTGCTGCACCTTGAAGCCTCCAGCCTTGCACAGTGCCCAGAAGGAACACGAGCTACTCATCTTTCAGCATCTCCATGCCACCATAAGTTTCAATAAATCAGAGAATCTCAGAATTGTTGGGTTTGGATGGAACCTCTGGAGATCACCCAGTCCAACCCCCCTGCCAAGGCAGGGTGACCCAGAGCAGGTGACACAGGAATGTGTCCAGGTGGGTTTGGGAGGTCTCCAGAGGGGGAGCCACTGGCAGCCACCCTGTACTCTGCCACCCTCACCGTAAAGTACTTCTTTGTCATGTTGACCTGGAACTTCTTGTGCTTTAGTTTATGGCCGTTGCTCCTTGGCCTGTTGCTGAGCACCACCAAAAAAGTCTGGCAGCATCCCCTTGGCACCTGCCTTTGAGATATTTATACACATTGGTGAGCTCCCCTCTCAGTCTTGGGAATGGAAACAATTTATTTCACCTGATGACGTTCAGTTTCCTCCCAGGAGTGTGCCCGCACCTTCCTTGGCACACACTCACAGCAGAAAGGGGAGCAGAAAGGGGATGCTCCTCGCACTCCCTTGGGCTATGAAACTCAGCACCACCCGGCCTGCACTTCTCCAAAATAAAAATCCACCTCCTTTCATTAATCCTGGGCATTTGAGGCACCTGACCCGCTGAAGCCAAGGCAGGCAGAATCCCTGACTCCACAGGCTCAAGGAGTGCCGTGTCCCCCAACCCCAGCACCACACCGGGGCAGCTCCCCGTACACTCGAGTCGAGCCCACTCACCACACAGCCCACCCCAAACCAGCCTGGGCCCCCCTCTTCGAGGATGGATGACTGACCCTGCTACAGCCTGACCCAGAGCATCCTTCATCCTGGGAGGGCGGCGGGGGCGAGGGGACACAGCGGTCCCTGCGAGGATGCGGTGACACCAGCCGGCCCCCCTAAGGAT
>VXBX01004326.1:429050-446456 GCA_013400415.1 Scytalopus superciliaris | reverse complement strand
CCGGGGCGACGGGCGGGGCGGGACCCGCCACCGGCAACGCCCCGGCCGGTCACGGGGGAGCCGGGGGTGGGACCCGGGGTGGGACCGAACCCGGGGTGGGAGGGAACCCGGCCGCGGGGTGGAACCTGGGCGTGGGAAACGCCGGGCATCGATGTTGGGATGCTGGCGGAGAGATGCGTGGCGGGTTCCCCGGGCAACCGCGATACCGGGAGGTTGTGATGTTTATATGTGAGATATGCAATAGGCGCTCTGGTGAGACCCCCTCAACCTCCAACGATGCGTCCGAGTCTGGGGTCTCCAGCAGAGGGAGGGCACTGACCTGTTGCAGCGAGTCCAGAGGAGGGACACGGAGGTGACTGGAGGGATGGAGCACCTCTCCTGCACGGAAAAGCTGAGAAAATTGGGATTGTTAAGCCTGGAAAAGAGAAGGCTTTGGGGTGTCCTGATTGCTGCCCTCCAGCACCTGAAGGGGATTTACAGGAAAGATGGGGCAAGGCTATGTACAAGAGGCTCTGGCATCAGGACGAGGGAGAATGGGTTCAAACTGCGTTTAGATTACATATTAGGAATAAGTTGGTGAGGCACTGAAACACGTGGCCCAGGGAAGCCGTGGATGCCCCATCCCTGGAGATGTTCAGGGCCAGGTTGAATGTGGCTCTTGAACAATTTNCCGGGGGTGGCGTGTCCCCCCCCAGCCCCTCTAAGGATGCGGTGCCACCCACCAGCCCCTCTGAGGATGCGGTGTCACCCACCAGCCCCTCCAAGGATGCGATGCCACCGCCCTCCCTCCCACCGCGGCCACCCAACTCACCGCGGCGCTGCGGGCGGTCCCCACCGAGCTCCCANCTTCCAACCCAAACTGTTCCATCATTCCGTGATTCTATGAAATAAACCCGCCAGTGAATCTGCTGAATAGTTAGGATTTGTACAGAAATGCCCACCTGTGGTATTCATAGCTGTAATGAAACCTGAGGGATTTTTTTTTCCCCCACTAGCATTTATTTTTATTATTATATTATTATTTATAGTAAGCAACATATTAAAATGCACATTGCTAATACTGATGCAGGGGAGGAGCTTTGAATGCTGTGTGTATTCTAAAATATGTATTTCTATTTAAAAAATAATAATAAACTTTCTTCTTGGTCTGTGTAACATGCCCACTCCAGTGTCTACAGAAGGCATGGTTAATAAAAATCGCATATTTAGCATCTGAGGCAAGTCTCAATTTAAGCTTCACTTCTCAACATTAGCTTGAACTTCCTATTTTTTAATGTTTTTAAGAGTGAGGGGCAAGAAAAGGAGGAGATTGTTTCGACACAGTAAGTACTCATAGTATGAAGGAGGGAAAGGCAGAAAATTGTTTTAGAAATTTAGATTCCTATCTGCTTCACCAAGCTGGCAGCTCAGGTTTGCTGAGCAAAAATGGGAATCTGTCTTCATTATACTTTTGTTTTCATTATATTTTTGTTTTCCCCTCTCTCTGTTCCTCATTAACTGGTGTGGTAACTTTGTGATGGTTTAAGAACTGTTGACAGATTAATTGATTATACCTCAAGTCAACTGGGTGGAACATGGGGCTATGGGAATCAGTTTTCTGGAATCCAGAGGATTCGACAACTTGCACATAGTTTGCTGAAATGAAAGTACAAGAAAACAACGTTATATTTTCTGAAACAAAATATGCCTGTTTCCTTTACTGAAATAAAACAACAGAGGTGAAATGAAGTTCAAAGCTGAGACTTGGACATGAGAAGGAAGAAAGTACAAAAACCCACAGGTTATCTCCGGCAGAGATTCAACAGGAGTTGATTGTATGTAGCAAAGCATTTAACTATGCGTGAATCAGTAAGAACGTTTTGGAACACTATTACATGCACACATTGCATGTGTGGAAGTACCTCTCCACTACCAGTGGAAATGATGCAACCGTGATGGCCCCTCCCTGCCCTTGTGGAAGGGACCCACAAGGATCATCAAATCCAACTCTTAAATGAATGGTTTGTACAGGGATCAAACCCACAGCCTTGGTGTTATTAACACCATGCTCTGACTTGGCCTTGTAGAACTTTATGAGGTTCACACAGGCCCACCTCTCAAGCCTGTCCGTGTCCCTCTGGATGGCATCCCTTCCCTCCAGCATGTGGATTGCACCACACAATTCAGTGTGCATCAGTCACACTGTCCATGTCACTGACAAAGATGACAATGCTTTTGGTTGTTTGCACAGCATTTCTAGTCTAATTACAGTCACTTACAAGAGATATTGCACAAGCAAGGGGTCTGATGTTTAAATAATTTCTGAATTGATTTTGCACAGGTGAAACACTTAAGTCTAAATTCTCTTTGCCAGGACCTCATGTCTGTCAGTTGTTGGTACTTTTTGTAATGCTCCCCAACATTTCACGCACATGAAGACAGAAAGGCTGTAGACAGAACTTGCCAGTGTTTTAGCCAGACTGCAACATGGTGTGGAGTTGCAGGACAAGCACTGCAAGCCGGTCACTTAACACTTCATTTTGTCATAAAGACAGGACAGAGGTGCTGTTCTGTGCTCTTGCTATGAACCAGGAAACTGAAGGAAAGGCAATAGGCTGGAACAAAGAGACCCAGGAACGGAGGCAATATTTGTGAGCCCTGCTGAAGGACCTCTGAGAACATCCCCATGCACCTGCTTCCCTTCTTGTTTTACAAAACAACAGAAGCAGACTCACTGCTAATTTTCTGTTGAAAGAACACTTTTTGGTTGCGGTCCTTAAAGGTGTTGATGCTTTGCTCAAGTGCCAGCTGAAATACCTGAAACTGGCTTTTCCCAGACACCATCACAAGTGCCAGCATGCATGTTGAAGCTGATAGGGATTATGTAAACTTCATTTTCTGCTTGTTTGAATGAGTTTGAGCCAAACAAGTGATGATTCTCTGTGATACTTGCAACTGTATCATCCTACTGATCTTTGTGTTGCATGTGGACTCTTGTGAACCTGTGGAGGTGCCCTGTTGAGATGCACTCTCCATTTTGCACAACCTCAGCTGTATATAAACAGTACCAGTTTCATCCTCCCTTGGCTTGTGAGTGGGAGGCTGATACTTACTTTCTGCAGCTTAGAACACCGAAGGCAGCAATCCAGGCATGGATAACCGTACACCAGTCTCGCTGTTTCTCAGACACGGGGATTTTAGATGAAGATATCTGCTGCAGTACAGAATGCAGGCTGGCAAGGGGCTCCTCTCAAGTGCTTAAAGCAGGACCAGAAACCATGCTTGAAAGGGGCAATTAATGGAAGAGGAGATGCTTACTCAGGGACCCAAGGAAGCACATGTTGCTTCAGGATTCTGCTTTACCTAAATAACATGCTTTTAAAGTCAAAGCTCCAGCTGTGTAAACCTACAAGGAGGCTTTCAATTTCAGCTTTTTTTTTTTGTTGTTGCAAAAGCTCACACTGCCTTTACATTTATGTATTTTGGAGAGGAAACTGTCTGCAGCACTAGACTGTACCCATCTAATCTTTTATCTGAAAAAGGTAACATGCAGATATCTCATTCCAGACACTTGTACATGAGAGAGCAAAGTGAAGAAAGAAAGCCATAACCTTTAGAGTGGTTTTATTTGTTCTAGTGCTACAGATGATGCAGCAAGATAATTGCTACCATAGCTTTTCACTGTGCTTAAACAGCTGTCATGTTTATTAGAAGTAAATCCACACCCTAAAAGTAGCATCTTGATGCAATTGGCTGCATTTTCCTTACTCGTGTACGAAGTTCGGCTTACAGGGCTGTGTTTAATTGCATAGCATAATGATTTAAATATAAAACTACAATGACAAGTTTTATACCAGTAATATAAACAGCACGCAATCCCCACAGCTTGTCTGAATGCCTTAATAAGATGTTATATTTTAAAAACTCGTGCTTGAGTAGTGGTTGACTAACTCCTCTAAAATCAATATATAAAAGAGCAATTTACAGCTTTGAAATTTTCCTTGATTTTCACATCTGCTGCGAACCAGCTTTTTTAGTAATTCTGTTTAGCATTATTCTGCTCTTATACAGCCTTATAAGTTTAAAAGAACAAAAGTAGGTCTTAGTTTTTATTCTACACGTCAAATGCCTCAATGTGATGTGGCATACAGGTGAGAAACTTCAGTTCTCTAATAGTGTTATGTATTCCTAAACTCTAAAACTTTCCGTCAAGTCTTTCTGGGTAGTAACACTCCCCCCACCATTTTTTTTGTTACTATTTTATTTAAGATTCATATATTGTTGAAACACCTGGTAGAAGAATTGTCATAACAGTTTAACAAAAGCCATGTAAAATGCACAGTAAGTACACTGAAAAACAAGGTAAGCTACTGCACATGAATTAATTTAGTCATCTTGTGAATTCTATCTTCACCTGACTTGAATTTTTTAAATGCTGAACAGTCCACTGCTGAAATACAATGCTATTAACCAAATTCCTGTGAGGCACAATTTCAGGCTGAGCACATTGTTTTCATAAAAAATACAAAAAGAAAATATACATCAGAAATAATTATTTTAAAACTCAGGTATTTGTACACTGTGCTTTGGAAGTAAAATTTGTTTATCAGTTTAATGATGGCTTCAACACACAGAACCTTGTAATTCTAACTAGCCAGCTCCTCTTATTAGTTTACATGGTTCTTTGCTTTTAACCATGATTTCACATTTATTGAAAGAGTACAGTAATTGGTATTACTCAAAACACAGAAAAATTACACATAAAACAGATTTTAAAAAAACCCAAAAATAAAAACCAAAACACACCTGAGTGTCCAAAAAGTTAAAGATACTTGGTAACTTAATGATAGTGATACCAAGAAAATTTTTTTTCACCCTATTATCTTCCAGAGGTGCTGTGCCTCCACATTGCCTTCTCCCAGTCTTGTTTGGGGCTCAGCTCATTGTGCCATTTTAGAAATTGTGTGAGGCTGCTTTGAAACTGCGTGCAAAATACCCTTCACTCAGCACAGGTCCAGAAAGTCACTTTTGGGAAAAAAACCTGCTGTGATGTTCTGCTTCCTGACCTCTCCTCAAATCCCAAACAACTGGGCTTAGCATCCACATGGTCAGCACAGTAATGTATTTTCCCACCTGCAGGTATTTGCCATTTAGGTGACATCTAGTCAATATTCAGTGCTCTCAAACCTTAAGGTCTGGCCATCATGCTCAGCGTAGCTGTTGCCCAGTTGGAGCCCATACCGATAGCTCTCCACACTCTCCACTGGTTTGGACTTTGTGGGGATGGAGTCCTGCTGATACAGCAACGCCGACTTTATCATCCCAAAGTCCTCCTGGATCTTCATCCCTGAATAGATAGCACCAGAGACGTTTTCTGCCACGTGGGTGTAGCTCTGGAGGTTTTTAACATCGCAGAGGTTGTCGCCGTACTTCAGTGCAGGTGGTTTGTATGCCTGGTAGGACACCTTGGTGGTGGTGGTGATGACTGTCTGCAGTGGTGGGGCTATGGGAGCAGGGCTGGGATTGTACCTGCAGGGATAGTCCCCGCTGTAGTAAGTGTGGTTAGCACTTGTTTGCATCTGTCCATAGTCACCCCGCTCTCCACTGCCGGTTTTTCCCCAGGCTGGTTTCAGTCCATAATGTCTGCCAGGGTTATCAAAGCTCTTATCATGGGTAGTCACGGCGTTGTAGTGAGACCCGTTCGCACTGAGGGGGTCTGAATCAATGGCAGGAGCGGTGAGATCTTTGTAAAATGTTGGGTAAGGGCTGGAGCTTATAAAGGTAGGAACTCCAAAGTCATAGCTGCATGGCCTGGGCATGTAGATCCTTGGATTTGGGCACTTAGGGTATGGTGATAGCTGTTCCTCTTGGAAGCTGGCTGAGTCATAAGGTGCTTTGTAGAGGTCTGTGTTCTGCAGGGCAGGGTAAGACTGGGCTGGAATTGAAAAACTGGTGTCTGTGATGATACCGACCCTTTCTGGGCCATCCATGCAGGGAAAATTTTGTAGGTTATTGGTGTAACCACCGCTGTCGTGGTACCTTCCTGCCTGACAAGGAGAAATAGATATTTGAGATTCAGGAATTAATACTGCCCACACACATGTATGTCTCAGTACACGTGCTATTGCTTGTTTCAGCCACAGATTAACAGATGTAGCATAGTGTAAGGGTTTTTTTTTCTTTTGTCCTGGGATCCCAAGTACCTGCTTATGACACCTTTTTAATTGGAAAAAAAAAAAAAAAAAAAACAAAGCAAAACAAAAAACAAAACACCTTCATTTGTGTCACCTTTTTAATTAACTAATGACTTTGACTTACCTCTGAGTTTAGAGGTCTCCTTTTCTGGGAATGGTGATAAGAGGACATTTGCTTCTTTATTGCACTTCGTCTTGCTTCTGCCTCCAGTTTACTCTCCGGCCTGGGGTGGTCATGGACTCCTTTAGCCTAAATTAGGATTAACAAAGATTTATGTGTAAACTGCAAGGGGGTAAGACAAGAGAAAGTGCAGTAAGTAGTAGGAGAGGTAGCCACAACATGGTCTATGGTGTGGCACAAGAGAAGAGGGAGGGGAAACTAAATGTAAAAATAAATAAAGATAATAAATCATGGTTTGGAGGTAGATAAAAGGAAAAAAAAATGAGGGAGAAGTCAGGGGGAACTGCAGAGCTGTTGAAGGAGCAAAAGTATTACCTATGTTTGTGACATTCAGGAGTAGTTAATTAGAACCAAGGGATAAAATAAGTATTTTTAGTTTGGTTGATTTCCTGCAGTCTGTTATCTCAGTTCTGCTTTATAAATATATATATAAATAGTATAAATAGGCTTTAAAGAGGTTTCATGCCACAAAATGACAAATATTCTCTTAAAACAATACACTTCCTTGAACAGGACTGAAAATCATACCCTGGAAAGCCATCCAAAGATTGAAACAACTATGGATATGCAGATCGAAGTAATAAAGGCAATACTGGTATCTGATGAACTAATATATTCTTCATGTCTTTACCCATCACATTTGTCTGAACACACCTACTTATAATCCCTAATACAGAGTAGGAAGCTTAAAATTGCTTTTAAAACTCTGTCCTTTCTTGAACAGAAATTAAATTTTAAGACAGGACATATCAATTCTTTTGATGGTAAAAGTCTTCCAGTTTTACATGTCTGTAACAGAACGTCTGAGTAAGAATCGTACAGGTGGAAATTTGGGATTATGGCCTGTTTTCTTTCATTTACTGACTGGAGAACAGAATTCACTGCTGTGTGGACCAGGGAAAAATTCATCCAGCAGAAACTGTAATCTCATAGAACAGAAACTTTTTGTTAATTTTTTTTTTCTTATGTTGCTAAAAAACCAACAAATCAACATGAAATTTCAAATTTTAGCTTTCTATAATTTTTTCCCCAGCACGATTTTAATTCCTTCAAAATTCAAAGGCTAGTTTCACATGTAGTAGAATTTTCATGTTACAACTCATGCAATTTAAGTAGGTTTTTTTTTTTTTTCCTGTTTATTTTAATAGGAATTCAATATTAGGCCCTTAGAGAGATTCAGTTCTCAGATGTGCCAGGGTGCAAGACCACCTTTTTTTTCATATTTGTGTTCTATAAGCAGAAGAATTTAGACATCGATAGCGATGTTAAAATTGAGTATTGTCGACTCTCAAATATTGTTTTTAAAAAGGCAGCCAAGTGTTAATGGTTTATTTCTGTTTTCTTATTTCTCTAAAGAGAAATTCAGTCATGGACCAGAACTCCAACGTGCTCACCATACCATGCTCAGTGTTACANAAAATTTATATTTTTGTGTACAAATAAACATGCCTGCTTTTTACCTGGAAAAATATTGCTTTGCCATCAAGCCTCCAGAAGTTTGTGACCGGATAGCCACTGTGTCCTCGACAAGGAATCAACTCAAGGGCTGAGTTGCAGTTTGGGCAGGCTTTCTCTGTGAACAGAGATAAAGAAACTACTGAAGAGACTGGTTAAAGGCAAGGATGTTTCCTGAAAGTAAACAGAGCTCAAGGAGCAGTATGATCAGACTCGACTGAAATTCAGATTAAAATATATTGTTCAAGGAAGTACAACATGGACTACCAAGCATAACTGAATGGCATGCACTAGAGCTGCCCACTCAATATAACTGCTAATGATGTAAAAGATTTTAGACCCGTTCCCCCTTAAGTATTTACAAACAGACATTGATGAAATATATCACAGTCTTTGCAATGAGTCTGCATGGAAGTAAGAGCGACTCCGGCTCAGAAACCAAGCCCAGATGAAAGAAATGGGGTCCCTCGGGCATCCCAGCTCTCTTTGGGTGTCTCTCACTTTGCTGCTTCTGGCGAGCCTTGTCGCAGATGGCGGGGCGGAGCTGCAGCCTGGCCCCGCCGGGCAGGGCACAGCTCCCGGCACACACCACCACTCCCAGGCACGACTTCTTGAGGATCTGGCAGTTGTGGTTGTTGGTGTTGCGCATGGCCCAGCCGCTGAGGTGCCTCTGCGCGTTCTTCTCCTCGCTGGAATAGATGAGCCGCACGTAGCCATCGGGCCATTCCTGGAAGGCATCAAAGTGCTTGGGCTCCTGCATCGGGGTAAGTGGGGTGGGAGGGCAAGAGCAAGAGAATGTTGCCAGCGTATCACAACCTGATGTCTTTGCTCCGTTACAAAACACACAACGGGGGGGAGGGAAAGCTTTTTCTACGACCATACAAGCGGCAGAGAAAGAAATATCGAAATAACTTATTCAGAATGCTCTACAACAGGGGAAAGGCAGTCTGAGCTTCCATGTCTCAAAAGAGAGGATCCTTTCCTCTTTTGCATCACGACCCATAATAACATGGTCTGTTGCAACAGTTGCCTCTTTACAGTGGGGGTTACCCAGTTGTAAGAAATCATCCTTGTTACCAAAACTTACTAACTGGTCTGCCACAGTGCACAAACCACCCTGATCGTAATTGCTATTAAGTTCTCCTTGCTGTGGGAACATGCACCTGCAGGCAGGAAAACTAGAAGTTTTAGCTATGGAATAGTTTATTAAATTGCATCTGAGCTGAATAAGGCTTTTGCAAAGAAATAGAAATTTAAAAAATTGCAATTGCAAACATACTTCCAGTATACACATAGTGGCTCAAAGAGAGAATCTTTCAGTTTGAGATTTCACTGGCTTTCTAGAACTCCTTATTAAAATATAATTACCAGAACAGTGAAAGAACAACTAAGATTTTTAAAACTGTAAATATTTACAGTGCAAGTAAAGAGTTCCTGCAGTGCTTATTCAACATATGTACGTACTATGTGTGAGCAACCTCAGGGAATGGAAATACTAACAGTATTTACAGTATGAAGACATTCTGTAATGCATGGGCTTTGTAAAATTAAATAAACTATAAAACAAAAAAAAGTTGTAAATTAAAAAACGCATTTGAAGCTCACAACTAGACAAAAGTGGAGTGTTCCTTGGCATTAGTGTGTCACATCAACAAACAAAGGCAATATTTAGATAACTTGGATTACAGTAGTAGAAAATAGCCAATTCAAGGTTCTACTCAACATTTCTTGAACAAGGAAGAGGGAGAAGCAAACTGGCCAAAACTGAGCCACAGATTGTTTCAGGATTTCATGCACAGCTGCCCAAAGCTGCATATCAAACCTATAGTTTTATTACAAGTTATTTCCTAAGGACTACCAAAAAGGGAAAAAAGTGAAAAGTAAAGCAGACATAAACCAAAGCTTTGCTTCGAAGGAAGGTTTCTTCTCTGTTCCACCAATCACCCAGCTCCACATTAGAGCTGGACAGAGACTTTCCCCAAACACCCTCCCTCCATCCCGTTACCTGCGGCAATTTGGGGTCGTTGATGTCCCAGGTGAGCTTCATGGCGAAGAGCAGCAATAGGCGACGACTCCCGCTTTTTTATGCCGTCGGGGCGTCGCCGAGTTGGGGGGAAGTTCTCAGCCAGCCCAGCAGGCGGAGCAGCAGCAGCATCCCTGCCCCACCGCCGTTCCTGGGCGGGCAGGAGCTGCGCTCCCTCTCCACCACCCTTACCTGGAGGCGTGGGACAGCCCTGGGGGTTCTGCACGCATCCACTCCCCAGCACCGGGGGCCGTGACCTCGGCTGATTTGAGCAGGGTCTGGCAGTCTAACCCGCCAGCGCTGGGGCTCTGCCCCTCGCTCCCCCAGGCATGGGGGAGATGGGGGACTCTTCTCCGCCCCGTCGGGGCGCCCCCGAGGTTTGATTTCCCGGAGAGAGGCAAAAGCGCTGGATAATCTGCTCTTTAGGTGTAGATGTAAACGAATTCAGCGTTATTTGGTAGGCTTTCCCTTCGCGCTGTGCTCTGTAACACCTGATCTAAAACACAAAGCCATCAGCACATTTTAACCTATTAAAAAGGTATAGGTTTTTTGTTCCCTTTTTCTTTTTTGAAGAAATAACCCACGGGTTGTGGTGTTTGTTTTGTTTTTTCTTGCGTGTTTATTTATTTATTTTTTTTTAACATTTATTTCGTATGTTTGGTTTTGTTTGATTTTTAGGGGGCTTTTTTGGCGAGAGGGGGGAGGGAGGTTGACTTTTGGTCTGAGAAACAGAAAGAAAAAACTCATGGATAGCACCATAGAGACCACGCCGCTGAAAGCCAAGCGCTGCTATCAGCCCTTAAATGATCCCACCTGTTGGGGATGAGTTTCTAATTCGCTTCCAATCCCCTCTGGCCCAGAATTTACTGAGCTTTACCCTTAGCCGTGCACGATAAACCCTGGCCGGTAGCAGCAGACAGCGGCTGTGGCAGCCCCCCTGACACTCTGGATTCCTCTTTTCCGTCCCTCGGGTGGGTCGGGGGGTCTCTCAATGCTGCAAAGTCGGTCCGGGGGGCGCGTCCCAAGGGTCGCACAGCTGCGGCTTTTTAGTGCCGGTGCCAAAGTGGCTTTGCCCATCCCCGCCCCAGTGCTGGGATACAGTGAGGACAGGAGAGCTCTCAGAAACGCAGGTGTATCCACTATCGGTGGGTCAGCGTGGTGGGGAGGGGGTGAAACAGCCTTTCCGCCTTTCCCTTCTTGCCATGGCCCAGGTAAGCGTCGCTCTCCGTGCAGGAGAACAGGGAAGGGGGTCGGGGAGAGCGGGCAGGGAGGGATGGACGGGACACATCGTAGTGTCCTCCCGGGATACCCGTCGGGCTCCCCTGCGGCCCCGAAAATCTTCAGTTTGGAAGCGTGGGGTGGTTTGCATTTGAGGAAATAAGGAAGAAAAACCAGCCTTTTGGGAGAGGTGGGGTAAGTGGTATTCAGCTTCGGGGCAGAAAAGGTGCTTAAGGTTTTATGACAGGATTTTTTTACTGTTTTTTTCTCTTCCTTTTCTTTTTAAAGGAAGAAAAAGGTGAAGAACGGGATAAAGATGTGAGTGGCAGCATGGCAGACAGAGCAGAAGACTACGTAAGGATCTTTTAAATGTGTCCTTGCCTTTAACTTACAAGTAGTTATATGTGTATGTTCAAACCTGTATTTATTAAATGGGTATGGCATGATATAGAATTTTTAATAATTTAATATGAGAAGTGTAGCAGACCTCCTAATCCTTTCCCTAGTAAGTGGGAAGAAATTATTGTAGGAGTTGTGGGATATGTAAGAATTACAAATTGGGCATACTAAAGGAGTTTCTTATCCACTATCTTTCAAGATTATTTAATTTCAAGGATTCTGTCTCTTTTGGAGGTTAAGACTGATGTTTCACCTTCAGATGTAATAGTAAAATGGAAGTAGGGGAACAAACAAAGTAAAATGTATTAACAAAAAGCCTGCACCTTTTAAGGCAACATTACAAGTGTTTTCTCATAATTAGTGCTGCAACAATTTAAATACCCATTTATTTTTCTCACTAGCTCTTTCCTTCCCCTCTCTCTGCAGCTTGAATCACTGCTCACTGATGCCTTTAAGGGGAAAGGATTTGAGAAAATAAGCGAACTGCTTCAAGAGAGAGTAGTAGAGCCTCCCCAGAAATACAGTGAATCTCTTTTCAGCCAACTAGACAAAGCACTGAGAAAAGCAAGTACCATAAGTAATCTCAACCATCCTAACACCCAGCTCTGAGAGTATCAGACTAATGATGCACAGCACTCTGTTTCTCTAGGAGCTGGACAAGAATGAATTCCAGAATGTTTCACTGCTGCTCAAATGTATTCAGCTCTACTCCAAAACTGATTTTCAGGAAGGGAAGAGCTTGTTTATTGAACAAGGACTGGTAGCAAAGATAAGTATAATACAGGTTACTAGTGTGATTTAAGGTCGCTTGCATCAGAAAAAGAACCCCAAGGAAATTAAATTTAAAGAATAGTTTGTTAGCCACCCAGAAACAGGCATTTTTAAAAATATATTGCATGAGCTCAGTGGGTTAAAAAATACTTATTCTCTTTCATTGGTTTTGGTGCAGGAACCTATAGTGTGGTTTTACTTATTAGCTGACTTAGTGGGTCGTGGGTTTGGGTTGTTTTTTTTTTTTTTTAAAGCTGACAGTGGAAGAAGAGGAAGAGTTTTGATGAGTCTCACTTATGAAATTACATAGGATTTTAAATGCTCTAGGAAAATAGAGTTTTAGTAATAGGACTGATAAGCAGTTTTGCTTTTATAATTTTAAAACCTGTTATACACTTTATGAAGGTCCCTTTTTAGATATGTAGCAAGCCAGGTGCATTTAATCTGCAATTATCTTCTGGCACAATACTGATTTCAGCTGGTAATACTTGTAGCAGTAGAAATGCACTTGTGCTGAAGATGAGTAATACCTGGCTCTAGCATAGCTAGCAGGGAACAGTTAACACATGCTCTCTGTTAGCAGAGTTGTACCAAGGACTTTTCAGTCCAAAATGTTGTCATTTTACCTTGCAATTTTGCTTTCAGGGATACAGTTGCTCAAAATTCCTATGTGGAGATACAGTAATAAAGTTTTGCTAATCTGAGCTCTGTGCCTCCAGTGAAGCATAAATTTCTATTTTGCCATATGTGTGTGATGCTGTGCAATATATTTAAAACCATGAAGTATTAAAATATTGACCTTGGGAAAAAAAAAAATTAAAACATTTTGCTGTCAATTGATGTTCCCTAGGAATTACTATGCTGCTAGCAGCATGCATTACACCTAAGCACCAAGAGTGGGTGCTGTGGAAAAGAAAGGATAAGAGGAGGGTTGGGAAGGGCACTTTTCATGTTCTCCTGGCAAAGATTGAGCTCCTTAATGTTATGTAGCTTTTGATGCAGTGCATGACTCTGTAATTTAAAGAGAGGAAAAAACCCTCTGTCTGTAATGTTTCCTGCAGACATATCTAGCTTAAGGATTAGTAACTCTTTTTTCCAGTTTTTAACTTGTTCTTTTAACTTCTACCTAGTGTCTTGGTTTGAAAGAGCAAGAGCATTTGTGATCCTCATCGACCCTAATGAGAACAAATTTTTGATGTTACTTCTTGAAGACTTCTTTGACTGTGCATTGGTATGTATGTGCATTAAGGGAACAGAAAGGTTGCCTTTATTGGATAAGAAAGCCATTGTTGACAAACAATTTCCTGTTAAAAAGTGAGTAGTTGTATGGACCTGGTGTCCCAGGGCTGAACCTGGGATGGTGCCCAGCAGTGTGCTCAGGGCTGGCATCATGCTGAAATTTGACACATCTGGGAGAAGCTGCTCAAGGGCTGCAGCATTGTCTGATTTTCTAACATGAAGCCAAGTATTTGTTTTTGCAGAACCTTTTTTTGAGATGTTATGATGCATTTTTAAAATAAAAGCTTTTGTGCTCAAGCTCTCTTTAAAAATCACAAGTTATTCACGCTGAGGTGCAACTTATGCATAAATGTGTTTGCCAGGGTGGTCCTACAATTTATTCCTGCTGTGTTTGAAACAGATGATTTTATTCTAATGAATAATTTGACCTGCTTACAACTCTCATCTAGGTTTCAATTTTTAAGTATTGATAACTTTAAAGGTATTGCAGGCCTAGTGATGTAGCATTTGCAATAGAAAGAATGCTCTTTAGCTGTTTCCCCTAAGCTGTTGCTCCTAGTCTTGTTGTCTGTGGCTTACTGGAACTGTGTCACTTTGTGCATTAGAATTCATATCAATACTTTGACTATTTTTAGGAGTTCTAATTAAAGATACTTAAGTAAATTCTAATTTCTTTCTTTCTCTTTGATGGTCTTCCTGGTACATTTCTTCCACATGCTTTCACTGTGTCAAGTGTTTTGGGGTTTTTTTTTGGGGGGTGGTGGGGTTGTTTGGGGTTTTTGTTTGTTTTAAATTTTTATTTTCCCCAAGGGACTGTAACACCCTTCAGATACACAATGCAACATCTAGCACTGTAGTGTGTAAACATAAAATGTGCTTTTACGTGAGCCCATATGTAAGGGAACAATGTCATAATGTGAGTTTTCTGTGGAACCTGTGGGCATCTGAGTACTGCTGAAATCCCTGGGAGAAGTGGGTGCTTTGCTCCCTTCACCCTCCCTGCACAATGCCAGCCTGGATGATTGGGGTCACCATATGTGACATACCTGCATCAGGTGGCACTGCTTTTCCTGATGTGGGTACACACTAGTGTGTTATGTTATTGAGAGAGTTGTGGTGGGGGAGGCACAAACGTGCCTGCACTCTGAGTGTTGATGCTCTTGGGTGATGGTGTGTTAATGAAGGCTTCCTTTGCTGTTTCCATCAGGTGATTTGCAAATGCAGTAATGAAGGTAAGTATTTTTGTGCTTCCATTCCTCGATATCTTAGTCTTAGGAGCACATTTCTTAATTCTACTTGAACTCTGTCTCCCTTGTCTTCTCTTTCCTTACCTCTCTGCAAAGTTTATTTTTGTTTTTAAATCCTCCTGCTGATTTCTCTCTAGTTAACTTTTGTTAACATTTACATCAGAGCACAAACTTTTTTTTCCATTTATCTTTGCTTGTTTTGTACAAGGTGAAAAAAATATCTCTGTGGTATTTTGCTTAAATGCTCAGCAACAAATATCTCACTTGATCGGAGTAAGTGATGCTTCTGAAAGGGGTTCAAGCTGGATGGTCTGTTCTTGCATATTTGTTTGTGCTGGATTCAGATGTTTTTCCATTGCTGAAGGCAACCACCTCCCCAGAAAAACAGGGTAACTCCTTCAGCCTTCTGAACTAGGCAAAGGGGTATCTGTCTCTCTCATTCTTTTCAGCAGCAAAACTTCGGCTGTAGCTGGCATTCCATTAGGGCAGGGGAGCAGGTGCTTTCAGAAAGTATCTGTATGCCCAGATACCCAGGCTCACAAGTCATGTAAAAATAAAGAATTCCACTGTGGGCCAGTGTATGTAAGTTGTGCTTATTTGTCCTTGTAGCTTATTCTAATGGGAGCAGAGCACGCATGAGCATCTTCTGATTGGTGCTTTAGTGGTTTGCTCTGTTGGTTTTGATTGCTGTGTATTCTGATTTTTCTCTTGTGGTTTGGCCTCTTTGTTACCCAGGTCAGCAGATAATGCATCTGCAACTTTATTATTTATTTTTTCTTTTTACACAGAAGTTACCATTTCCTTTTTCTGTTGAGGATTAGACAGTTGGGAAGCTTTGTTTTAAAATGAACTTACAAGTGGGGTATTTTTATTCCTTCAACACAACAAACTGTAATTGCTTCAACTGTCTTTTACATGGAGACCAGCCCATTTCTAGCTGTAACCTCTCAAAATACTTTTCTAGGGAAAAAAGAACTGGTGAATTTATTTTTACCTGAACTAGGGCATCTAGTGACTGAAGCAAATATTTGCTGTGCTCTGCGTCTGGAGGTAAGATTCCTACTAGGAGGAGAAAACTAGACACATGTGCACCCAAGTGGGTGTAAATAGATAGAAAATGTGGAAAAAATGTTACTGAATTATTTCCCTTCATTTTCTGCCCCTTTTCTTGTGGGGGGGGAAAGGCTTTGAGGACCCTCAACTCTATACTCAACACTGTCCCACGGGAGGAGAGAAAGAAATTCCCTCTGTCTGAGGAGATATGCTCGCTCACGTAAGTAGTTTTCCCTATAGCTAAATGCCATCTTCCCTACATAAGGAGTTAGTTATTTCCACTTTAACTTGTGGCATCATGTTGTTTCAGGAAAGACCTTGCAAAAACTATACTGGAGGTTGGTGGTAAGAAGTATTTAGTGGTTATCCTTATTAATTTTTCCAGGTTTATTTTGCTTATTTATTGTAGATTAATTATAATTTAGATGATTGCCTTGTCAGGAGTTCATTTTTAGGGAGGAAAATCAGATGGTACTTTGAGAAAATATTAATAAAAAAATTTTAAATGCAGTAATGCATTAGTTATTGTTATTAGTAATGTGTATTAGCTAATAAGAAAAGCTAAATCAATGTATGTAGAAAAGTACTTAGATCAGGCTTACATATATGTTTACAAAATATGCTGGCTGTTAGTCTTAAAAATATTTGAATTGCTTTGCCACAATGTGGATGAACTTCAGCTAACAAGTTTTACAGCCTCTTGAGTGAAGTCTTTGTTTGTTTTCTCCTAATAATAACACCACCTTCCAGAGCACAGCCATGATACGTTGAATGCAACTTAATCCTAATGAGTTAACGTGAAGTCTTTGCTCCTGTCCCCTTCCTGAACCCCAAGAACATCTCCCCGTGTGCTTGTGTGTGTTGTGGTTTGCAGTCGGGGGGAGCTGAGGATTCCTGGAGCTGTTGCTTTCCCTTCTCTCCTGGGTGGAATTGAAGCCAGATGATGATTGTGACTGTGTAGTCTATAAATGCAAGAGTAGCAATGCTATAACCCTCCCTCGTGCTGGAGGGGATGACATTTGTCCTGTGCTTATGTTTACTGTGTAGATTATGATGTCCAGGTTGCCCTTTCAGAAGCACTTTGTAGGTTAATGATAAAAAAATGGAGGGATGACCTTGTTCACCACTGGTTTGAAGATAACTATCTTGCTGAAGCTTTCAAAGAGATCAAGGACAGAGAATTTGAGACGGTGAGGGTCCTTATTTTGAAAACAACATACTTGGCAAGTCTGTATAGGGGCTAGTTTTGGTTGAGTTCAGTCAGGGTGTCCTTGTAAAGAAGTTCCTACAAAACTGAGTGGATAAATGCACAAAGTTATTTAATTATGTGTAGATGGTGTGTTTTGATTTTTTTAAATTAATATGGCAAATATTAAATAATGCATTGTTAAAATAGCTCTTAGTTCTAAGTTATTCTACCTACAAAAAAAGCAAAATAAAAGTATTACAACTAGTAAAGCACAAGTAAGTTAATTTGGGAGGTTTATGTTTGGAGGCTTACTGGTACAAACCATTTGTAGCAACTTGAGTATTTTTTTTTTCCTGAGAAACCTTTGGGATCACACTGACTAGTTAAAGGTCTCTAACTGAAGTAGAGGTTACACAGCCCAGTAGAATAAGTATTTGCAAAGGAAATGTAGCCTGATT
>VXBX01004326.1:376393-421544 GCA_013400415.1 Scytalopus superciliaris | reverse complement strand
TTTTTTTTTTACTGTTCAAATGCTTTGTAACACTTGCCCCTCCACAGTGAATTCAAAGCTTTTCAACTACTTTGTGTATGGTTTTTGGGGTGGCCCCTCTGAGTTTTGGCTCTGGGAGTCCATACACTCTCTGGCAGGCAGGAACTGCAGGCAACAATTGCACCTGGATAGTAGTTGCAGTAGGAGGAAGGAACTTTCCTGGCATATCTTATCTCTGCTTTTAGCAAGTTTTGAATAACAACATGACTTTGGATGTTGTCATTTTAGGTTCTGAAGCTCAGTCCTCTTCCGAAGGATACTACCTGGGAAAAGAGAACCAGGAGAACAAGTTCTACCCAGAAGAGGTCTGAAGGCAGGTATGACATGTGGGCCCTGTGCCCATGCAGGGACTGGTATACCAGATGACTTTAGACCATTTCTAGTACTCATGGGGAAATAGTGTCTCTGAACAGACAGCAAAAACAAGCAGAAGGCTATAGAGGGTCATAACTTAGTCTCGGTAGGACCCTTTAGGTCCTCAAAGTGATAAACACCTCAGAAGCTAACCTTAGTCTGCCAAAAATGCTCTCTACCTCTGTGATACCATGTCACATTGGCTTTTTCATTTTTCTTCCCCCATCCTCCAGTGACTTCAGTTTTGTGTGTCAGCCTCTCTCACAAATCCATAAGCTTTCTTGGATAGTCTCCCAGACCTTTGGTATCACATGTCCTAGGATGGTCTCCTTCTCAGTTTTTCTCCTCCTCTCACATTCAAAGCTGGTGGCACAGAGGACAGAAGCACCTGAGGGTTTGGGGGGGCCTCGTGCAGTCTGTGGCACTGGAAGTCTGCCACATTGCACTCTCCTCCTGCAGTCCCTGCCAAGTGTTGTGTCTGAGTTAATACCTGCTGCAGGACAGGAGGGCAAATCAGCTGTGTGTGAGGATCCCTGCTGCTCTTTTGGGGCTTCCTACAAACTCTTATCTCAAAAAGAAAAACAAACAAAACCAAACAAACAAACCCCCCCCTACCCCCCGTGAGGTCTTTGATGAATTTTTTGATTGGCTGTACATAAGAACAGAAAAATCGATGCAGGACTTTAACAGGACTACAACTTGTCTATTTTAAGACCAAGTGATTTGATGCTGCAAATACCGCTTTTAAAACAGGAGAAATATCGAAGTTAGAGAGGAAGAACTTAGTTTGGTCGTTCTGCCCCCTCTAGTGTTCCGTCTGGAAACGAGCGATTCTTTCCCTCGGGAGGCTTTAAGGAGGAGTTCAGTTATTTAGCTTTTTTCTCCGGTATTTTCTCTATTAAAGGGAGGGTGTACTGTTTGTCAAAAAATAGGTTGAGGATTTTTTTTTTTAAATAGTTAGGGTTTGGAGAAAGCAATAAAGGTACAGTTAAGTTTAAATGTTGAAAGGCACAAAACCAAAACTTAGATGTACACAAGGAAGTAGTTAGAGAAGAAACATGAGATATTGGAGTTTTCAAAAGGGAATTAAATGCATTTTTTTATTAAATGCTTCTGATATTCTAATTGCATTCATTATTTCTTCCTACCATGTATTATTATTGGTGTTGTGGGAAGAACATGTTCACTATGTAGACAGGGATAGGCTTGTTTGTATCTTTTGAATATTTATCTTAAAATGAAAAAAATTGCAATTGAAAGAGTGAGAATCAAGATAGACAATTATAGAGACTAAGTAGAAAAGGAGCAACTATTTTTTTAACAGCTCAGAAAACAGTCTTTTTAGGCATATAAGGTATCTGAGCCTATAATGGAGTTCATAAAAGAGAGGGACAGAAACAAATCACATTACCAAGCTCCTATTCTTAGTTAAGTTTATAGGGTTCTTCATAATTGTCTGTCACTGCCACATATATATTGTCTTTCAGGAAGGAAGTCTTTGACTTTGAAAACTCAGACTCTTCAAGTCATGAAAAGGTAAAGTTGAGACAGAAGTTTAGAGGGGTGCTATGGTCCCAGGGCGACAGCAACTTGAGGCAGGGGACATCCTTTGCTGCAGAAATGATGTAAGGATGGGCATGCTGTTACAGCAAAACAGGCAACTGGAAATCTGAGACTTTTTTTTCTCTGTATGGTGGAAGTGGAATTTTTTTTTGTGTGTAGGGAGAATGCTCATCACTCATACCCATTTTGTGGTGGGTAATATATGACTTCACCAACAGAAACTTGAGATGTTGCTTGAGTGAGGCCATGAGAGATTTCTGTGATTGAAGGCCAACTTCTGTTCGTGGTTTGCTGAATATCAAAAGCAGATTGCTGGGCATCCACTTTGTGCTCCCAGGCTCGACAGAAGAGACCAAAATCCATTTAAAACTATGTTTTGCAAGTTGTGAATACCTGATTAAAATCCACCCTTGACAAAGGTTTAGTTGGAAATTGTGCTTGACTTATATTTTGCAGACCCTTAAAAAACCTCAAAAGAATAAAAATGAGTCACTTTGCTTGCTCTGAAACCCATGTGGGTTTTCCCAGGAACTGTAAACGTGCTCCTGATGGTTTCCACCAAGGTGGCTCTGCCACAGACACCCTTTGGCTTTCAAACTCTTCCCTGGTGTGGGGGCTGTCCCTGCCACCAGCTAATTCTGCGGCAATGGGGGATGAATGGGATGCCCCGCTTTTCTCTTATAGACTGGACTTTGTCCAATCTGCCACTGGGTGTCAGCATAAATCCCTGTTCCATGGCACCCTCCCCTGTGTCCCAAGGCTGTCCGGGGACTGTGCCATGCTGACAGCGTGCTAATAGCATTGGTGTTATTAATTAAAATGATATTTCTTATGATGTTAGTGCTTAAAATGAGCGTTTTTCATAGGGCAAGGAAAGGAAAAAGTAACTCTGTTTAAGATGACAAATGTTTTTCTATTATAACTCGACACTGTTTCAATCAACAAATCTGACTCCATTATGAAATTAATTTCCTTGCTAGACTTGTAATCCATTTCTCCTCTAACACTTCTGAGTTTGATGTATTTTAATTATGCAATTTTATGGGGTAACTGGACTTCAAGACAAATACCTGCTTCTCTTTCAGGTTGCTGAAGCCAAAGCAAAGATTCTTGGCCAGAAAGCTTCTTCACAAAATCAGAGGTAAAGGATCACGTAGGCACCATTTATGAACTACTGGCTGTGTGAAAGAGAGATCATAACTTTGGTTAAGCTCTTTTAAATTAGGATCAAAAAGGTGGTGTTATTTTTTTCTAATGCAATAGTTCCTTGCTTGGCTACGCAGTATCTGTGGATGTTATAGGTACTAATATTTAAATAGTACCTGAGAATATAAAGGTTCATGGAGAGAATAGTGACTCCTGTCTGCTTTGACAATAATAAAACTTAAACGTTGTCCTTCCCTGATCATATGCATATTGCTGACTCAATTTTTGAAAAATGCTTAAACTCATTGCCTTGCTTTGGCTGCCTCCCAGTTACAGCAAGCTGCCAGGAACTTGCCACCTCTAAGCATGTAGGTCAACTTATATTTTAAAAAGTGCTGATTTCTAGATATCCCTGAATTGCTACTGTCAAAAATGAAACAAAGAAAAATTTGGCTAATGATGCCACTTTAAGAGTTTGGCTCTTGTGCTGGTCTCTCAAGAAACCTCCTGCCACTTCTATTTGGCTGTGCCCCTTCTGCAGTGCTGTGATGGTCTAACTCGGGTCTTTATGTGCTACTTGGCAGGAGTTATGAAAGAGAAAACAAGAACAAGGAATCAAACAAGCCTGAGAGAAGGCAGGTGGGTTGCCTGTGCTTTTTCATCCCAAGAGCCTTTGATTGCTCTGTATATCCATCTGTACAAATCCGTTGCACCCTTGAAGAGGCGGAGCTTTAAGGCTTACCCTGGGGCAGAGGTGGAGGAATACAGGCCTGTGTCTGTGTGTTGCTACTTAAACCAGTTCTCAGGGTGCACCATCACTACCAGACCAGCAAGTGAATTGTCTGTTCCACTGTTTTTCTCCCCACTGATGTGCTGTTGGGTGCAGCTCAGGCATGCTGAGGTTTTCCCACTTGCAGAGCACAGAGGAGAGAGGGACAGATGAGGAAGGAGGTTGCTGTAAAAACTTCTTGTTGGCAAAGGGCAAATATCTGCCTCTCAGTGTTTTTATTCTGCTGGTTTGATAGCTAACTGTGACTGTTTTGGCAGATTTTTACAGCTTAAAATACTTTGTGTTGCCCTGTGGGGAGGAAGAAATGGAATAACTCAGTGATAGTTGAAGGGGTAATGGCTGAGGGGCTTCCAAGTGAGCTGATTAAGCAGGACTGACTCTTAATAGTGTCTTTAGCCCAAGTACAGGAAACATCTCTTCTCTGAAAGCAACAATGAAAATACAAGCACTGGTCAGAGTGAAAAAAGCTGGGTCGTTGACTCTCAGAAGCAGTCGATGCCAAAATCTGTTGATTATACCCGCAAAAGATCCAGGGTGAGAAGTAAATTAAAAGGTAAGCTCAGTCCCCTATTGTCCTTCAGCTGTGCATGATGTACTTGTGCTGCAGAAAAGCAAAATGTCTGGGAATGGTTTGAATCCTGATCTTCCTGAGTGGTTTGGGGCCAGCAGCACGGGATGCCCTGTGGAGAAGGTTCTTTGCACACTCTTGTACTTGAACTGGGCTCTGGTTCCCTTCCCAGAGTGGGGTTGAAATGCCTGGGTGGAAATCTGACACCTGAATATCTGTGTTGGTGCTGAAATGCCCCTGGGTACTGAGCTGATGTCTGTGTTTGTGCTCTTGAACACAAGAGGAAGATCTTTCTGAAAGATACCCACACCTCTTCCCTACAACTTTCCTTCCCCTCCTCATCTCCCCAGGAACATAATTGGCTTGACAAAGCAAACCTTGAAAAACCTCGCAGTGTACAGACCACGGCACTCTGCTCCCCTTTTAATACACTCTCTGAGTGATTCACAAAATCAGATGTGGTGATCTCTGATAGTATTCTCTGCTCAGGCCTGACAGACAGCAAACCTCCTCTGCAGCCTGCTGCATGGCTGTCTACTGCTGTGAACTCCACGTGCAAAGTAAATTGCTCTGAATAAGATGAAATATTCCTCTTCCATTCATGGAGAATGATGCTTTCTCACAGGGCTGTTGGATTCTGTAGGGATGAAAAAGCAAAAGAAAGCTCAAGTTGAAATTATGCTTTTTATGCTGTGTTTCCATGGGACTAGTTCTCACTCCAATGTCAGCCCACATGTCCTGCCTGGGATTTGGGGACCATCAGACAAAATGCTGAACCTGCCTCTTTGTTGTTTTTTGGTTTTTGGGCTGTTCTGGATGCAGTGAGTTGTGTATGTTTGCATTGTTGCATCTGGCTTTGTTAGAGAAAGGGTCTTTTTCAAACTTAATATAACTTTTGTGGCATTTTATATTATAAATGCTCAGAAAACCAAATTTTAAAGAGTTTACATCATAGCTCAGTTAACTGGTGAAAGTAAGCACTTTACACTGTAACCAGGTAAGCTTTTCTCCTTGCAGTGCTTCCAGTGTCTTCTGCAAGCAGTGGCAGTGACTACGAGTTAAAGAAGGTAAGAAGGTGTCATGCTTAAGTGACTCAGATTTAAAAACATTATATAAGTAAAACGTGTAAAAATAAGTGAGAACTAAATAAGTTGTTGTGCTCTCTTCTCAAGTGTTCTGATGGACAGATTTGTCCCACTAGGTATTGCTGAGACTGTATTGCCCTGCTAGAGGAGGTCTTAAGAAAACATGGAGAACTTAATACAAACGGCTCTACATGAGTCCTGAGCATGTTTTCCTAAAATTATATTTACCTTTGACAAGCAAAAAATTGGACAGAAATGGCTTGATGTGACTCTTGCCTTGTGTGATATGGATGTCACTCCACAGCTGCCTATCCAAATACCTGCAGGACTCCCAGCTGGGCCCTACAAGGCTGTCTCCTCATGCTGGACTCTGCCCTGAACTGTGCAGTGCCCTGGAAAAGCTCACATTCACCTCTGCTGGCAATTTTCAGGGATTTTGTTCCAAGTCCTGAGCTCACACTGAGTCCTGGTTCATGCGCCATCCTTCTCTACTTTCAATTATAGCTCTGGGAAAACTTAACAGTGGATTATGTAAAAGTGGAGGAATTGGTGGACCAAACATACACCAAAAAAAATACAATTTAGCTGTGTCAGACTTTTCCAGTGCCCAGCTGTTAAACACCACATATAAAATACTTTGATTGAGATATATATTTGAAATACAGCAAGTTTCAAAAAAACCCCTCTCCAGAACAGGTAGTTGTATTTAAAGATTTTTTTTTCCCATGGAAAACTTTTCTTTTCTCTCTTGTCTATAATACTTCTACTCATGAAAAACATCATCAGGTATATACTGTTGATGGCTAAAGGGAGAACTGATGCATGGGCACAGGTCTCTTTCAGGGTTGGAGAGAATCATCAGTATGTTAGACACACTTCAAGGTGACCTCTGCTCTTGGTTGGTTTGATTTTTTTTTTTTTAAATAAAGTACACTAAAGCCCTCCCTCCAAAACCACATCCCATCCTCTTCCATCTGTAGTAATGTTTGAATAAAATAAATGCTTGTGCTTTGGTTTGTTTTAGCAGGGAGAATCAAGGCAAAGAACTCAAAAGGAGTTGCTAAGGAAAAAAAGCAGATCTAGCTCCAAGGGAGGCAATTTCCCTACAGTGGATCTTGCTGGTATTTCTCTTTTAATCTTCTTCAATGTATTAAAAAAGCTATTTTGATGTGTATGAGTCTGTGCTTTATAGGTGGGTTTTTCTTTTGATTTTGCTGTTTTCCTTCCCATTGGTGATATGTTTTATAATGGCTGTGAGAGCTGGATATTGGTTTTGTAGATACTCTTGTGCTGGGAGAACATTATTTGGGGCTAGTGAGAGGTGAAGGAGTGAACTTAGCTGAAGGCCACAAAGAAAGCAGCCTTTGGACTGAGTTTGGGCCACCACCTGTTCCCTGTGTGAAGAGATAAAGGAGGAGAGAGTGGACTTTTTTTTGGGGGGGGTTGCCATTAAATTGATCAATGCAAGATTCAGCCTTCATTGCCTGTGTCATTTGACTGATCTCTCATGCAGATGAAACGCTTTCAGAGGAGCCCAAGGAGGGTCCACTGTCACCTGGTGTGTCTGCCAGGGGCTATTCCAGTGATGTGGAGAAGGCCACGCAGGTGCAGTATTGCAGTGCTTAACCTCCTTCCAGTCTGCTGCCAGGCTGCTCCTCATCCCATTAAATTGATTCCTATAACTAGACAAGTCCCTGACAGCTTATCTCTGACAGATACCTCCCTACTTTGTTTTCTTTCTCTCCTTAGAAGTATGATGATGCATCTGGAAACTTGCCAAGAGAAGAAGGAAGTATTAAGCGGAAGGACTCAGGTTTGTTATTCACCATCACATGGAAAGGTTGTTTAAAAGCAGAAAGGGATGTTGCCAAAGCACTATTTGCCTTCACAGATAAATTATCACTGACTTTTCTGAGATAATTTCTTGTTAAGCTCTGTTTTGTATATCATGACAGACTATGGTAAGATACTTTTATATACACTCCTGAATTCATTGCTAACTCTTAAGTCATGTCCTTGATCACTGGGGAACTTGAAGTGTAGCAATTAAGAGCTGGGGATTTGCAAACTAGTGACCCAAGAGACACACAGAACATAATTTTTAGTGATTTGAAAATGCACTGCAACTTCAGTGTAAAAAGAACTAGTATTCCTTGAAGTTGTTGACTTTTTTTATACATGTGAGCATAGATGTAGACCATTGTTATAAGCATTTGGTAAATGGTGACTTGAGTAATGCTGATGATTGTTGTAGCTTTTTTCCTTAGGTAAGAAACTTAAGGACTTTTTTTTTTAAATGAAACTGAACCTGTGTAAACCAAGCCAGAACTGCAGAACAGTCTCTTTGTGGTTGGAAACAACTGAACGTGAAGGAAGTTGAGCAGCAATGGGTTGTTTTCATCCTAATATTCTCAATGCTGATGTAGTTTTGAGAGACTGTCTTAAAGTTATTGCTGTGATTATGAATCAGGTCGCTGAGGCTTTGGTCTTGGACAAAAGCATCCCTTTTCTCATGAGCTTTGTGTATGTTCCAAATATATCTCTCACCTGTCTAGCATTTTCAGAATACATCATCACTGCACCAACACATCTGCATAATTTTGGGGGAGGAGAAGTGCTGGGGACTTCATTTTTATCACTGTTTACTGTACAGCCTTACCACTGGAGGGGAGTTGATGCCATGCAAAGGCACAAGTAGGGTTATGTTGAGAAACTTCAAGTGTGATCTGTGACTGCATTTGAACTCTTGCTTTATGAACCCTGAATCCACTTCAGGGTGCTCCTTGTGGTCTGACCATCCCCCTTTTCTTGGGCCGCCCCCACCACCTTCCTTTCTACCTTGTGGAGATTCCAGAGACATGGTTGGTCAAACAGGCATCTCACTGAGTTCAGAAAACTGAACAGTGAGACAAAGGGATGACTTCTTTTGGAAGGTTTCCTTAAAATACAGGCTGAAGGCTGTATTGCTAAGGGTTTCCTGGATTAAAAGCTATTGCATGGCAATTCTAGTGAAGTTGCAGAAAAGGGTGGCTGTTCTAAGTGTGGTTAGTGGGGTTTTGTTTTTATTTCCTTTCCTGTTCTGTGTTTATGCATGGTTTTGGTTGCTGGGGGTTTTCTTGGGTTTTTTGTTTGGTTTGGGGATTTTTTTTTTTTTTTTGGTGTGTGGTTGTTTGGCTTTTTGTAGAGTTTTTTGTTTGTTTGTTGTGGATTTTTGTTGTGTTTTCTTTTTTAAGGAGCAGCTGAAATTAGCTTAGTAACATAAACAGATTGTAAGCTTGCATTGGAAATGGACAAGAGGGTCGTTTTGTTTATGGTTAGAGTAGCAGGTCAAAAGAGCAAACTATCTTTAAGATGGACACATGGTAGCTTTCCAGTTATCTGTATAACACTAGGCAGTCTTACTGCCTTATTTTTGCAAGGGAAGATGTTTGCAAGTGAAGTCTTTTCCTGTCCTGTGTGATGCCAGACCCTGAAATGAAATTGCCTGCTTATCTGAAGCATTGGTAATTGTAATGGTATTTCTGCTTGAGCAGGTAGAAGAGCTCATCGTGCAGAAGAACAGATATCTTCTGAAATATTTTCTGTTCTCTTTCTAGATGTATTAGAAAGCACCATCATAAAAAAGCCTAAATTTCCTGGCTGGGAGACAAATAATTTGTCCTCTGACACTAAATATAAACCAAGGAAAATTTTTGATTCAGTAGAAGAGGAAGCAGAGATCCAAAAAGGTAAAGTCAAGTTGCCAATGAAAGGGAAGTGTTTAAATATTTTCAGCTTTGCTCTTTTTTTTATGGTAGAAATCATAGTCACAAGGAAGCTTGAAGAGATGTGTATGTAGAAAGGATAACTTCTCCAAAGTCCCAAATTAGCAGAAGGTGCATTTTAAATCACTGTCATTGGATACCCCGTATGTAGAGGTGTGAATGAGGAAATTTGGGTTCCATGGGATAAGCTGCTCACTGATATCCACACTTTCTAGACTTCCTGAATAGTGATTGTTCAGAGCTATTAAAAAAAACAACAAACACAGGAGGTGAAAAAAAGCATGCAGATAATGGACAAAGTAACTGCAAAAGAAGTTCACAAGTGGATTAGGCTTTCCTTGCAATGAATAAGTAGAAGGCAGGAAAACAGTGGCCCAGCTCTTTTTTCCCCCCTTATGCTGTGCTTTTGCCTCACTGTCTGTAAATATGTTGTTCTCTGTGTTGCTCTATTGTGCCTTTTCCATGCTGCACTCTAACAAGTATTTCTCAGTGCATTTTTGGGCCAGTTTCCCTCCTGCTTTTGAGTTCTAGAAGAACAAGACCCAAATTCCAGCTCTACAACAGAAGTTTTTGTTCACATGAATGATGAACCCTTCAGTAGTGTGAAGGTTTATATTTCAATAAACCCTCCAGTACGGTGCTAACTGGGCATACGTTCCCTCCTAGGTCAGAAAATGGATGCTGATGTGGATGATGTGTTTTTTTCCAAGATGTTACATGAAGACTTCAGTCATTCAGGAGTGATTGCTGCATTTGAAAGCTTTGTTGGCCAGCTGAGGAAGTTGTTCTGGGTAATGTGTGTACTCTTAATGTGTGTACTCTTTTCATCTCCAGAGGAGTTGGTACAAATGTCCCATATTAGTTTTGTGCCCAAGAACAGGGCTTTGACTGGAGTGTTTGTTAGTCTGGAGCCCTTAGAATTATGCTCCATAACGCTTCCCAGAATACACAGGTTACAGGCAAGACATAAAGGAAGTTTTAATTAGTTTTTTTCTTTTCTTTGGTCTCTACTTATATGTTGGAACATCAGCTTGGGTTAAGCATTTAAAATGCTTTCCTCAGGGGGAGGGATCAAAGCTTTTTGAAACATAACCCAGTGTGGCAACAGTTGTACCTCCACTGGAGCTGTCGGTCATCTTCCTCATGGTCACATATCACAAATAGAAAACCTCCCTTCTGGAGCAGGAATTTCACTGCAATGTTAAGTCTATGCAGTTTTTTCATTATGAAAACCAGAAAGCAATACAGGCTGCACCTACTGATTAGAACATGCATAGATCCTTAAGAACAGCTTTGAAATTAATGGTACATGGAAGTGTTGGCTGCACAATTTGTAGTAAGCTGTCTATTCTTCATTCACTCAACTACATAGACATACTTAAGGTGCAAGCACCCAACTGCTACCATTGATTTAGCTATTACAAGTAATGTGGATGTTAAACCAGGTTTAATATGAGAGAACAGTATCTGACCAATTACAGAACCTTCTTGTGGCCAAAAGCTTTGAACAAACCAGATGTGGAAGAGCAGACTTACAGTGGATTAGCACTTTGTGTCATGAAGCATGTTGGGGGGTTTTTTGAGCTAGTGCTGGGTGTTCACACTAACCTTGAATCAGGGCTGGAGGTGGTTGCATTTACAAATCAGTTAAGACTAAAGGGCACACAGTCCATATAAATGTTCACCTGAAGTGGTGCTAACAAAGACCTAGTTTTGTGCAGTGAAGTGTGTTGGAGTGTGGGTGAAACTCACCTGTTCCCTGACTGCATAATGTGACCCTGACCTGAAGTCCCGTGGGTCTTTCAGGGTCTTGGTGTAACCAGAATGACTGAATTAAATCAGTTTGCATTTGCAGTACCTACGTGTCATCTCACTGCTGTTTAAATCTGACTTAAGATGGTTTCTGCAAAGCTGAATGGCAGCCCCTGGAGGGATTTACATTCCAGGGAAAGGTTTTGCAAACTAGACTAGGTTTTCCCTTGGGCCATTGCCCATCCCTAACGGTGCATCCTGTGGCTAGTCCCGGCACAAAAGGATGGAGATCAGCACACAGAATGCCCTGAGGTCTTCAGAGAAGAACTTGACTGCCCTGCTGAACCAGATACATGAGTGCAGGTAAGCTATCTGGTGCTGGCTGAACACAGCTTCAGTTTAGTGTAAACTTTGATAGGAAAAGCAAATCTGACAGTCAGCTGCTCCACTTAAGCTATTTTGCCTTACAAACCATGTGTGCATATCTTTTTTGTTTGTTTGTTTGGGGGGGTTTTTGTGTTTTTTTCTGCAAAGAAAGTTTCAGAAGTGTAGCTCCTGTGATTGATCCTGATTTTCCTCTAGGTGGAGAGTGGACAGATTAATTAATGCAAAGCAAGCTTGAGTTACAAGCAGTTGATGAAGCAATCCTTGGACTGTCTTCTTGTTGTCATCAGTGTTCACAAATCTGTTTTAAAAGTCTCTTTTTACACTTCTTTTTGTTTCTGTCACTAAGCTTTTTAAGAAAAAAGCCAGGTTCTGATTTACTTAATGAAGTGGAGGAGAAGAAATGGGATCTGCTATAGGCCAGTTTCTGTAGGTTGTTTCCATGTGCATGAAATCAGTGCCAGCAGTGGGGAGCACAGGCATTCACCAGCTGAAGCTTTAACAAAGTCATTTTGTTTTACAGGTTGTCAAATTTGTCAGATTAGGAGCTAGATAAAAAACATCAATTCTGTTATTTATGGATTTAAGTGATATACATGCACATTCTAAGAAGTAATTAAGTCTGTCAGACCTCTGTATCTACTACACAGTTTTCAGGCTTCAGAACCAGATGTAGTAGGCAGTAAGAACCTTTAAAATGAAAAATACCCGGTATCAATAGGACCTCTATGAGCAGAATTGCTTGCTGTTAAGATACATGGAGAAGTTTGAGTTCCAAAAGAAAAAACCTGAATGTTTTGGGATGGAAAATAAGAGCTGATAGCAGTGAGCTGCTGCCGTGCTGTGTTCTTAACTAAGTAACCTGGATCCACAACCAGAGTCAGAGGATAGTGGAGACAGAGCTCACTGCCAGGGGAATGGTGGCAAACCCAAGTGAAAAAGGGTGTTGCTGGTTAAAGTTCAGAAATTGCTGGCATCCTGTGGCAATGCTGTATATCAAACCCATGGTAGGAATCATAGAATGGTGACAAAAAGATGTCTTCAGGCTGGGAAATCTCTGCTGAACTTCCCAGAGGCTGGCAGAAGTATTTGGGAGGCAGTGCATGTATTGCATTCAGAACTCTGTCTGAATGCTCTCTCATGCTCCTCTGTTATTGGCTGCTATTAGAGACAGGCCATTTAGCTGTATTTGTCTGCAGTTTGACTTCAGTACAGCTATTCATGTGCTTTCTGACACATCTGAGAACAAATCTGCCCCCACTACTAAATATGTAGTTCAGCAGGGACATTTGGTTCTACCTAAAAAACAGATTTGGTGCTGAAGGGGTTGTTGTCCACCTTGTGCAACTGCTTGTTAAAGTGTCAAACTTGTTTCTGTTCTCCATCACTAGGCTGAATAAACTTGAGACATTCCAGAAGATTGTTGTGGAAGAGCTTGCCAGTCTTGAGAAGGAAACTCAATTTTTGGCAAACATGGAGAAAGAGGCAGTGGTGTGTATGACTTCTTGTGTACCAGCCTAATGAGGTACCCCTGCCCAAGTAACAGAAGTTTTCTTTGGGTCTCTTTTTAGGACTTCTGGAACTCACATCTGCTCAAACTGAATTCTTTCTGCAACCAGCAAAAACAAAGGTGTGTCTCTGCCAGCTGTCCTGCATGCTCACAAGTCCTCTAATGGTGATAGAGGGCATTAATTAGTTAGGCTGGTGGTACCCTTGTTGGTATATGGAAAAGGATTCTAAACCCAGTATGGCATCTCCACTTTGTGTCCGCTGATGGAGCCTTTGCAGCCTCATGAGGGTTTTCAATTGGAACCAGAGTGCAATGAGGGACTCTGTGTGGGAAGTTGTGCAGGAGAGGCACATGCCTCAGGAGACCTGTACCAGGATCTGGAACAAGGTACAATGCACTCTCTGGACGTGACTTTATCCAGAGATCACAGGAGGTGGAAAAAGGTGACCGTTTTTTTAATATAAAAGATAGTGTTGGTGCAAATGCTGGGCAAAAAGCTGCAATTCTAAGGTTTATTTTTAATGGTAAATATCTCTGAGTTTCATCAGTAAGTACTAATGCTTCACAGAAAAACTAGCCAAGCTTGCTTCTCTTTCAGAATTGAGTCTGTTGACTCAGGCCTGGGTGAAACAGCAAAGAGTTTTGACGACACTATCCAGAATATAAAGGTGAGTGTGATACAAAAGCAGCTCTTTGTGGGTGATGGCCGAGTTCTGGCCTGACTAAGTGTTGGAATTGAGAAAATGAGACTGAAGTCCTGGGATGGGGAAGGCTTTGGTCTTATGAGGCTGGTTCTTTGTGGGACCTCTGGTCCTTGATGCATGGAAAGCAGCGTTTGCCTAGCAGGGAACTAGGGGAAGTGGTCACAAAGCACTTGTCTAGGAAAGAAGGTAAGGACAAGGACTATCAGGTAGTGTTGTTTCTCCTGGGCTCACAGTTTGAGGATTTGCTTATCCCAAAGGTGGTTTCTCTGTATTTAGTGATCCTTAATGCATTTGCCGTTGGAGTTGTGCATCCATGAACACCTGTGGCTGAGAGATCTGCAGTCTAACAATGCCTTGCATGCTTTCTTTCATCTGTTCTTTGATTCTGGCAACTTCCAGCCTTGATGCCTTCAAGTTTTATTTCTAGAAAAAAATATTTTTCACTTGCCTTGTATCCTGGTTAAATGTTCTGTTGAGTCTAATCACTAATTTATGCCCTTGTGTTTATTCAACTGAATACTCTGCGAATTTTGATACAATTCTTAGTTTCCATCTTGTTCACCCCTATCACATGGGCTTGTATTTTTGCTATTGCCACTGTTCCAGCTTTTATGCACAGATCTGGTGGCTTTTTTGAGAGTCCAGCATTTCTGCAATGAGACTGGTGGATTACTGTGATGTCTGTGATTTCTTGTGCCTGCTGAAGAAAGCTCCCTGGGTTGAAGGAAAAACTGTGGTCACCACAGTGGACAGGGCCTGGCATTTTAGAAAAAGTGCTGAAAACTAAAAGCTTGTTTCTTTTAACTGTTCAAGCTGGAATCCTGAGGCTTTAAAAAGGGAGAAGTTTCCATTATGAGCATCGAGTTGCTGAGGGACACACAGGTGCTCCTGGAGAAGGACATTTTTAAAGAGGGCAGGGCTGAGAAAGGGGCAATCATATCATGGGAGCTGCTCATCCTGCAGCACTTGAGAATTAAAGGCTGAGTGTAAATGTGCTTCCAAGGCTTTTGCAGTTTCTTGTCTTGTACCATTTCAATGTTTGTATAAACTTTTGAAATGCTTTCTCTTACCTTTTTTTGGTTCTTCCCTGCAGGATGAAAGCCCAGTGAAGAAGGCAGAAGAAAACAATGTGTTCATCGTTCCTTCTGACTAGCAAACCCCTGAATTCCTTATTGCTCTTAAAACTTGAGCACCTTATGTATGCAGCATAGAAAAGATGGTTCTGTGAAAGAGGTCAATCTATTTTAAATGAGAGGAAAAAAACGTCAGTGTTGAGCCTTTTTTTTTTTTTCTTCCCTAAAGAGAATATACACTAAGTGGTTCAGTTATGATCCCTGTGTTAAGTTTTTTCTGAAAAATTGCAAGATGGGTCCATTATATATCAAAGAAATTTAAAAATTGAACTAAAGATAATGATTTGTCGACCAGCCTGATGGATATAGTGGCTTGTTTTGAGTGTTCTGCTAACACTTTTATAAAATGTAAAAGCACTTAGTGATTGATTCTAAGTAAAGTGTTTGCATAGGATAACATTTTTGTTGTTTCCTTAAAATTGATGCACTGTGCATGTCTGGAAGGGTACTGTAGAGTCTTGTTTACCTTGCACAGGGTGTGTTAGGCATAGCCTTTCATGTGTGTGCAAGCAGCAGTGTGGGAACTGCTGGCTTGACACCATTGCCACTCAATTCTGGGTTGCAGAGCTGAAAGCAGAGAGGGATCTACTGGGTATTGGGCAGGTGCCTGGTAGAAAACTGGAGACTGTGAAAGGCAGAAAATTTGGAGGATTAAAGAGAAAATGGCAAGTGAAGATGGAGAAAATCAGTTTTGCAACCACTGACTTTTGGCTTCAAGGAGAGTTCAAAGTACAGTGAACAATGCTAGGATTAGACAAAAGAGCATCAAAGGTTTCTTGAAAGCAAGCTCTTTAACACTGTCCTATGCTTTGACACAGCTCCCCAAATTATAGTTGCTCTTCACAAACCGTTGTGGACACAGCATCAGTGGCAGTGCACCTTAATTTGTGGGAACATGCTGTATTTCTAAGCTTTGGGTTTCTATCTTCTTACCTTATAAAACCAACCTCATATTGCTGTGTGTGTTAGAGTTGAGGGAATCACCCCCTGCACAAATGTACCTTCACAATAAAAGCTCAAACCCCTGACAGGGTTTATTTCACCACTGAAACATTGGGCTGATGCTGTTCCTTCTTGAGAAGGTCAGGCAGGGTAGTACCAGCACAGGGAACAGCAAGAATCTGCTCTTGCCATTGCTTTGCCATTTCATGTTTATTTCTTTAGCTTAAGTAGTCCTGACTGGAGCTGGCATGAGATGAAAGTTGTTTGTCTACATCAAGGAGTGGCTGGTGCTTTTCTTCTGGAATGGTTTAAAAGAAAACACCTCTTCAACCTTGCCCTTTCCAAAGCCCCAAATACGCTGGTCTACCCTCTCCTATTCACCATGTGAAGGGCTGAAACCCCGATTTTATGTTCACTAGCTTGTATTTATTTCTTTGAGGGCTGGCCCTGGTGACCTGACTATGTTGGATCCTCCTCCTGCTCTTCAGTGCCTTTACAACTGCTGTTTGAATCTGGGCTCTCAAAGCACTCGGTCAAAGTGACTTTTGGGAGATGAAGCTTTAAATTCTGTGAACAGCTCTGCTTGTGTCTGGTAAAACACTTCAGTTTTGCATCCCAGTAACAGAATTTTCAGCATGCTCTGCATCCCAGTATTGTGTTGGTATGCTCTGGTGGCACCAGCAGTGACATTAATCAAAACAGGCTTTACAGTGTCAGCCTGAGTAATCTGAGCATCCCTTCCTTTTGCCTGGCTGTACCTGGTCCTAAATTTGGGGCTTTTACTACCTGAGGAGTAGTGCAAGGTCCTGGCTTTAGGAGTGTGGTAAGGCTTGAACTGCCCTGTTGCTTCTTATTGTAATCCAGACTTCACACTGGTGAATGTAAAGGGATGCTTTGTGTGATATTGCTTCCAGTACCGAGGTGAGCCTTCTAGTGGTTTCCATTGTAAATGCCTATATTCCAAGATTTTATTCCTTATCACCTGACCAAACATGATGATGCAACCAGGCCTATAAGGTGCTTGATGTGAAGCAGATCTAAGAACTGAGATGAGCTGTCCACATTGTGGCTGTTCTTATATGCTGAATTCTGCAGAGCCACAGAAACAAGGTTGAGAACCTGCATCCTTGGGGCATGTGTCCTTTCCTTTGGGGTGGGTGGTGCCTTGGCCTGTTTAGGCTGGCACATCTGCATCTCCGAGGAGTTTATTGCCCAAAAGGAAGGTTTGAAATATGAAGAGTGTGGGATGGGATGGCTCTCTCAGGTTTAAGGTCCTTTTTTTGGTTTTAGTTTTAACTTTTTATATCTGAGGTGTTTGGATTCATTGCTCTCTTGAAGCTGCTAAGAATTTAAACTTTGTCAGCAGGATGAAGTAGATGTGTAGCAACTCTTGTGTTGCTACATTTCTTCACCCTTCATATGTGTTGGCAGAATGCTGTCTTGGTGCCTCCTGTAACTGTAAAAAAAATTAGAAATGCTTTTCATCCAAGTATCTTTGCTAGATAATTTGCAGAAACAAGACTGATGCAATATCTCTTATTGTTGAACCTCTGTGTAACCTGTAACTATAAAGCTTGTAAGGTGAGTGTTGAGCAGTTCAGAGGGCATGGATAAAGGAAAGATCAGGGTTCCTTACTTATTAGAAGTTATTATGATGTTGTGTGCATCTATACTTGCTGGAAAAGTCTGGACCCTAAAAGGCTGCTTTTTATGGGTGTGGAAGAGCAGAAAGGGATGTCGTGCAACTTGGATACCTCTTACCCCTGCACTTATCTTTCTATTCCTTTACAAAAGACTTCTGAGCAGCTCGGTGAGTTCCAGCTTGATAGCCTGTGAGCTTCCTAAGGTGAAAATTTGGGACTTTACTAACAATCTTTCCATCTGTAGGAAGTAGCAGTGCTGTTTGGAGACAGCACTTGGGACAGGAATGGCTATTCCTGACCTTGGACAGCCCATCTCATATGGTTTGTTGGGTCACTTAAGCATGTTTGAGCTTAAACCTCCTGAAGATCTAAAGTGCATTTGGTTTCTACAACAGACCTATAACTGAGTTGCCCTAATGCTTCCTGTTGGAAAGCTAGATAGTTGGCCTTGGCAGACTTCCTTTGCCTTCTCACTTCTTAGTGTTATTAATCCAGATGCTCACTTTATTTTCTTCCTTTCAGTGCAAATAGATACAGCACAATTTTCAGCCTGTTTGATTTCCTTAGCACTTCTGGGCCAGAACAACAAAGAGGATGTGGATGGTGAGGTGCAAATAATGTGCATCAGTACCCAGAAAAAGAAATGGGAAATACAAAGTGCAGGTTAAGGACAGCTGCTTTATGCGTTTTAAGCTCTACACAGAGTTTAATATTAAACTGGTTATAAACCCTGCTATCTTTATGCTGTGTCTTTCAGGGGATGATGTGCCAAGTGCTTGTTTACCTGCACATTCTGTACCACTGCAGTGGTCCATCCAAAGTCTAGAGTGCTACAGTTACTTAGTGTCAAGGCTGCACAAAGCCAGAGAAAAGGATGTCCTCTTGGCTGGAAATGGACAGAGGAACTGTGTGTTTGTGTTTGCCCTGGCCTTGGGACAGCTTGACCTGCTCTTGGTAAGGTGTGTTGATGTTTGCTGGAGCACACTGGGACAGGTCCTGCTTTTGCAAGCAGTAGGGCTGTGTCTGAGAGAGTGGTGCAGTGGAAAATAGACACTTCTCTAGGAACAGCTGAGAGTTGTTGTATATTGGTACCAAATGCAGCAACCTGGTCATACATTTCAGGGTGATTGTTATGAGGAAGAGTTAAGAATGCATTACTAAAAACCAGACTGCGAGTGAAACCTTGTACAGCTGAGCCTTGGCATTAATCAGCAGCCTGACTTATTTTCTTTAATTCCAGTGTTCCTGGAAGGGTCTTCAGTGTAAAGCTCACTTCTTCCTCCCCTTCCCTTGAAAGGCTACTAATATCCAAAACCAGTGAATCAAACTCAGTAGCTTTCTCCTGCTTTACTTCCCTGTCCCCCCCACGCATACCCTCTGGTGAACCTAAAATAGGGTCAAGTGTTTGCATCTCTCATATCTGTAGTCTCAATCTGAAAGAGAAGTTATTTTTGAGATTGATTTCTCTGTTGTCTCTCCTCTCTTTACTTACCATCAAGTTCCAACTGAAAGCAATATGGGAGTTAAAGGATGACTTGATGGGAAAGTACAAGCTTTGAACAAAAAAAAAACAAAACATGGAGAAGCTTCACATTAATCCCAGTGAAGGTGATACGTAAAGTTATGGAGGTTTTCTTGGTCTGAGGTGAGTGTCCTAAGATCTTTCTGAAAAGGTTTGAAAAAGCAGCCTCAAATAACCAATTTCCAGCAAACTGATGCTTTAAAGAGGAGTGGAGACATTCTGATAGTAAAATTTGTTTATTTACAGTGTTATGTGTTACAGGAAAATCAGTTTAAAAAGTCAATGCTTCTCTTTCTTCAAAGTTGCGGCATTTTGAAGATGTTAAGACATATCTGAAGGATTTTGAACATACCTGATTCCAGCCTTCCTGGCTGATCTGGATCTGCGAGGTGAGACCATCTCACTTTTTTCCTTTTTTTTTTTTTTTTTTTTTTTTTTTTTTTTTTTTTTTTTTCTTTTTCTTTTTTTTTTTTTCCCCAGCCCTTTGAATTTCAAGTAAGGCATTTATTTCCTTTTCTTTTGAATGAGGTTTCAACAAAACAAAAGACAATATCTATGGGTTTGATTGCCTTAGTAAACTTTAACACTTAGCACGCTGACGCTGTCCACCTTGATAGTCAAACACAAGCTTTGCCATCAAAAGATTATGGACTCCACTCGGCCTAAAACCCACCCTGGGCCACACAACCCTCTTGTTGCCTGCCTTTAGATGAATGGTTCAGCTGGTTGCCTTGGCCTGCAGAGCTCTGAAGTTCTCCCTTTACTTATGGCCCTGTAGAGCACCTTCAGTCAAACCCACTAATTCCTTACAACTTGGGGGTTTTACGGTATCAACCAGAAAGGCCTGCAAAGCAAAGGTTTATGGAAGGGCTAATGAGAGATAGTGTATGCATGCAGTATCTAGGCTTTTTATATATATTAAAAAATATATATATATTATTTTTTTTGCTCCTGCTGTCTCTCCTTATTGAATGTTAAATAAAACCAAACACTGACTTTGACTCAGTGTAGTTTTGTGGCCAAATTTATGAAGAGGGAGGAGCAAATGTGAGTATGCACTAGTTAAATGTAGGTCTGTGGTGGTCTGTAGAAGTGTTTGAATATTGCAGTTATTTTGGTTGCCCAGACCATGATGATGCAGTTTAGCAGTCAGGTTGCTCTAGTGTACTGCTCGTGCCTGTAGCATTTTTGGGGATTTCAGTCTTTTGCTGGAGCAGACAGGTTTTGTCCACACTGCAATGGAGACGGTACTGCTGGAGACAGATGGCATTCAGTGGGATTTTCAAGCACACATTCAAACTGAACTCTGACCCAAGACGCCCTTCTTCATGCCACTTTCTCCTCTTGCTTTTGCTGGACAAACTACAAAAAGTACTGTATTACATCCTCAGCTCCTCTCCTTTTTGTCCATGAGCCCTCCTGGCTACAATCTCTCAGGCTATTCCTGGTGAGGCTGGCTGCTCCTGGGAAAAACCCTCCTCCTGCCTCTGCACCTGCCATCTCCAAGAGCCCCTGATGACAGATCATCCTGAGGGGATAACTGATCCTCTAGAAGTGGGAAGGAATTAGAGAACACAAGTTTGGGCATCCTCCTCTACATATGGTCCCTCTGGGGCTGCTTGGTCCCCTCTGTGCTTAGCTGTGTGTGGTTTGTCCCTGTCCTGCCCTGGGAACCCTGCAAGGGTGACAGGAGTGAGAGGGATGTGTTTCCTTTACAGAACTGCTTTGTTCCAAGGGACTTGCTGGGCTGGGGTGATTCTGACAGGTATTTTTGTTGAGAGAATTTACACACATTGGCATGGAAGTGACCAGCGCTACTTCACTGTGAAAAACAGAGATGCAAAAGGTATCTATTTGTAGTAGAGAAATGAGCTAAATGAGAAAAGTATAAGGGCAGATCCACAAAGTTAACCTGGGGTATCCTTCATTTCTAACAATTTAAGGGAGGAGTGAGTGGGGTAAATGCAGCTAACTTCAGCAGGCTATTGTGAGAGAGAACTTTACAGCTGCAGACAGCAAATATTTCTGCTTTCCTTACAGAGGATTGTGCCTCAGTCCCACCTGTTCCTCCAGTCAGAATAAGATCCACCTGGCACAGAAATTCCTGTATAATGTGCTTTGTTTGTTGCTGAATTCACTTCTAAGATTTTCTGCATCTTCCAGTCTATTAATATGTGGCATGTCAGTTTACTTCAAATTAGCAGTGTTTGTATAGGATTAACTTGTACAAATTTACACTCAAAGGATTTGTCTTCCTTAAGTCTCTAAGCTCCTATTTCTCTCAACATCCGTTTACTCAGAACTCCTATTAATTTAGCACATCCAAAGTGACTTGTTTCGTTCTCTGTTCAGAATACCATCCTGGGCAGTCCCAGGGGTTAGTAGTCCAGCCCCCTGAAACAGCAAGCTCCTGCCAGCATTCCTGGCCTTTGAATCAAGCTGCACATAGGTAAAAAATAAATGAGCACAGTGCACATCTGTCTGTTAACTACAAGATGGTGCACCGGGCTCTGCCCTCTATCATGATCTTCCCCAGGCCTCCCACAGGATTAAAGGGCTCCCTGCTGGTGTCCACAGGGAAGAAGTGTGTGTAGGGGAATGGCTGAGAAGAAGAAAAGAGGGGTATGCTGATGAAAAAGGTATGACTCTCAGCTTTTTCCCTGTTCCTCTTGTGTTCCTGACCTTGGCCACAGTGTAGCTGGATGTGTTGGGTGCACTGTGAAGCCTCACCTCAAGACCTCTCACATGCACAGAAAGTGCTCACCTTATTAGTCTGAACAGAGTCCTAACCTTTTGAAGGCATTGATGGATTTATCCATCAAGTGTTTCATAAGGCGTTTTTGTGTCAGCATTAGAGATCAGAAAGGTTTTTCTTTTTCATATGAGAAAGATCTTGGCTTTCTTTGTTCTGGTGGTGATCTTTGACAAGACAAGTAATTCTACTCATTTTGTTAAAACCTAAATAGCAGTACATTAATAAGTGTCTGGTACAAAGAACTGATAAATGTAATCAAATAGGTTTTAAGCTAAAGCTTGTAATTCAGTCTCTTTTCTTTTTCTTTTTAGAAAAAAGGATCATAGGAAACACTATACTTATTGTGCCTTCTTATTGTTCTGGAATCCATTGGCAGCAGCAAAGTAGTCCTTATGAAAACCATTCTTGATTTCTGTTGTGACAGGGGCTTCCTTTATAGCTGTTCTTGAGGGAGCTTTCCGGTATGTCTATAAAAGCAAAATCCAAAGTAAATACTTGGATTTATTTAGTGCCTCCCAAACACTACTTATGGTTAACTCTAAATGGAGCTGTCTGGTGTTTGTTGATGCAGATGTAAATATTTGCTTCAGACTGTACTCTTTTCATTGCTGTGGGTGATGCTACTTGACCAGTATTACTGTAATACTCGATGTCAAAAGAGATTTTAAGCCTTTACATTAAGAATTGTGTGTATGCAGGCAGGCTGGAGCAGTCCCTGCTAAGCCAGTTTGAAGTAAACAATGCAAAGACAGCTGTTTGTTTTTGTTTTTTCTAAGGAGGGAGAAAGACCCAAAAAAATTACTCAATAAAGCAAGTTCAGACCTCCTAAATATTGAATGTGGTACCTGACTTGCTATACAAGAACAGAAGACCTGAGCTGCAATGAGGAGGTCATCACTACTGAGTAACTCTCTCACAGGTATTACTATATCTGTCATTCTTGAGTAACATATACCTTTTAATACCAACATATTTGAAGTACTGATGCTCATTCTACATGTGAGTTTATTAAGACTGCTAACCAAGAAGTTGTGTTTTCCCCACTCCTGTGAGAGAGCTCTTGCACTAGCACTTACCTTAATGTAGAAGTTTATGAAGAGAATGACCAGTGTGGCCATGTAGGAGGACTGGAACATGAGGCAGCCAAATGGGAATCCACATGGCTTCACAGCTGCACTGAGCGTGTGCACAATAGTGAGCACAAACTGGATCTGCAGAGGGAAGAAAATGAGTGATATTTGCTGAGAAAGGGTCAGTGCCAGCTAAATAAGGTACAGAAATGTCCCCTAGTCCTGTTCTTGGATAGTACTCCTGAAAACGATTCCTTTCTAGCCTCTGAGTGTATTTTGAGGGCTAGGTGAAAATGGTGCTCTTATGGAATTAAATTAAGAAAAAAAACCCCAAATTTTGTGGACTGCAGAGTTTCTACCATTTACTGTCATTTCTTAAGTTATACCCACTAGTGACTTATAATGTGTGATAATTTTGCTACATTTCAATTCTAACTGGCTTAATTCTGTAAATAACAATGTTTATAGTTCATTTAGTCCTCTCTCATATTCTGAAAGGTTTCTGGTAGTTAAAAATGAGAGTGAAATAGATACATACCAGTTGTGCCTGAGTGAGGTATTTCTTCCACCAGAGATATTTGCGCATAGATGGGATGACTGACAGTCCATAATAAGAGTACATAAGCACATGGATAAAGCTATTCAAAGTGGGTCCAAAGAAACCTATAAAAATCCATCAGGGAAAAAAATTATATACCAACAGCTAAAAAGTGAGATAAAATACTATTGCTTGTGATGTCTCTTGCATACTCTTAAGGGTTTCTTCCATGTTTATCCTTTGCTAAAGGCATGTGTAGATGTGTAGAGATGTTGTCCTTGGGACAACTGACAAACTGAATGCTTCTTGCAGTGTTTTTCTCATGCTGAATATTATATTTTTTTAGGATATTTTTCTTCTTCTCTTCCACCCCCCCCATAGTTAATGGGCTATTTTTTTCTTCACCTCCTAAATTTTCTTCTTGCTATGAGTCTCCCCGTTATTCCTGTAAGCTTTAAACACTGCTGCTCTTATTAGCTACACTTAGTGAATGCTAGTTCTAGTGCAAATTAATTACCCTCTAAACTTTACAGACTGTGTAGAAGTAGCAGCACTGTTCTATCTACTGTGTGCTCATGCGTTTGATGGCAGTGCTACAACTACAAAATGGTCTCACCAATTGTTCTGATTTTTCGGCAAGTTAATTACTTAATTACTGATTTTTCACACCCTTAATCATAGTAGTGCAAAGTGTGGGGACCAGGTTCAGACACGTTAGAAAGCACAAACCCCCACTAATTTGTTTACACCTCTAGAAACAGATCCTAATTGCCATGAAATCCTTGATCCCTGCTTCTACCTATAACAGTAAATTTACTTAGATTTTTGTGCTGTCCATAGTAAGTGCCAACAAATATCAATTCTGCTTTTGGGTCTGAAAAAAAAACCACCTGCAACAAGTTTCTTTACAAAATATTACAATAGACTGAAGTGACTCCCTTTAGTAGCTTGAAAGAAAACTGTTTTTCTTCTTGCCTCTGGTAACATCTGCCACAGGAAGCCTCTAGCTGTGTGAGGCCCTGGAAATGTGTGCTTGTTGTGAGACAGCTGAAGGAGTTTCCTACTGCTTGGACTTACACAAATGCCAAGTGACCGGTCTGTGGCATCATATTTCTTCCCCTCCTCAATGGGGAAGATGATGGCAATTACAATATCCTTCTAAGAGCCAACTAGTTTAGATATTATGGTTGTGAAATATTTTGAACCCAGGATAAAATAAGGTGAAGGATGCTGCTATTTCTACATGGAATGCCAGACTGTATTGAACATTTCTGGCTATCCAGTAGTTCTACTGCTTGGATGAGATGTTTTCTCACATAAAACAGGACGAACTCAAACTGGTATTTTAATTAGTGATTAGGTAAGTAAAGTATCTTGCTAAAGCAGAGTGTCAGATGGATGCATGCAGAAGTCAAACCTCTAAGTGCTATTGATTTCAGTTGTCAGGATTGATACCAGCTTTACCAGGATCATGATTCCTTCCTGCATAAGCTTTTGGAGTAGGTCTTGCATGTGATCACTCTCGTGCACTACTCAGTAGCATTGTGCTTAAAAGTGGTTAGAAGACAAGGAAATGTGGTAGCTAAGTGGAAAATCTGAGACCTGACAGATATTTTTGGCCTGAACTTTTAACCATGCTTTTAATTTTGCTGCAGTCTGCGGGTGATGAGCAGCTCTGAGAGGCTGTGAACCCTCAAGGTGCTATCAGATCACACAGTGACACACTTCCCCTCACACAGTGATGTGATTCCCCTCCAGCCTCGGCTGACTTACACCCCACGTTAGGAATCAAACAAAGACTTACTTTGCCCACAAGGTATCCAGTTCAGAACACACCACCAAATGTTAAACATAGTGGCATGGTGATACACATGAAGGAAGGTGATCTGGCTGCTTTTCTTTCTCAGTACAAAGAAGATAGTGTCCATGAATTCAATTACTTTGGAAAAATAATACCACCACAGCACCTTGGCTACCTGTACAAGCAAGAATAAAGGAGCAGGAGATCAATATCTGTCCATACAAGGGCTTAAGTATTACTGTACTTCTTCAGTCCCTAGGCACACAACTTCTCAAAAGGCATTAATATGCTATTGAAGGAGAAGCATGAGCTCTGCTTCAATTTTATTTCCCTTTTCAATGAATCAGTTTTGGAAAAAAACCCCACATATCCTTTATGTGATTGTTTATAAATAATTATTAAAATGTAACTTAAGAAATATAAACTTTGTGGAAAGGTTTTCTAATTGTTCCTTTTGGTTTTTTTTCAAAGCTACAATTTTATGGGTTGTGGCTTTTTTGTTGGTGGTCTTTTGTTTTTGTTTTTTTTAAGGGTGCTACCATTTATATTTTCTTGGCACTGAACAAATTTTGCTGCCAGCTTCTTCTTTTTAAAAATTTAAATTTGATATTTGATACAAAGAAATATACCTTCCCCTAGAGCAGAGCTCAGGATATGTCCTAGGACAGTTAAAACAGAAAGGAGGGGGAATAATACACATTGTTGATGGGGAAAAAGATTTAAGTGACCTTTTCCTTGCCAGAACACAGGCAAATCTTAAGGGTTGGGGAAAATGATACAAGTTAACCAGTTTTTCTGCCCTTGAGCTCTAATGTCATCTGGAAAGTAAACCTGATACAGGGAATGACAGAAGGTTAATACATGGAATTGCTGTGATGAAGAAATAAGGGCTGAAACTAGAGATGAGTCGAGCCAGCAAAATGTCTCTGCAGGAGTCCAGAGCTTCCAGTTGAGCTTAAATCAATTCCCAGGTACATCCCCACAAGAGTTACCTTTTAGATAATTTATATTTGTTCAAGGTTTTTAAAGAATCCAGTTCTCTGTTAATAGTCAGACAACACTGTTTTGACTACAGGTCTTGATATGCGGCTTCCCAAAAGTGCTTTCCACTGCAAGGATGCGTCTGCATTGACTCAAAAAGGTAACACTTCTTGTTCTCTACCAGCTACAGGGCAATCTGATTAAAACTCTCATGTTAAGGATGTTACTGAGAAGCATCCTTGCAACTGCTGCGGGTTCTGAGGGCTGAGCTCCCGCTGTCTCTCACCCGGATGTCGGCTTCCCCTGCGCTGTGGAGGTTCTGGCACTGCAAGTTGTATCCTCCTTCCCATGTGGCAAGGATGAGCTGGAAACAGAAAAGAGGGGAATTACGTTCGTGAGCAGATGGAGCAGTTTTTCCCCCTGCAGTTGTTCTGTGTCTATTGAAAAAAGCAGCACAGAAGTGCAGTAGATACCCAACTTCTTAAACCAGACAACTTGCTAATATCTTCTATTTTTGAAATAGGAAAGGCATAAGTTGTGTTGCAGATATGCCATTTCTGTGCATATCTATTCCATTTCTCTGGGTTTAAAGCCTTCAAGGCAGCCATTAAAACCTCCTGTTATGTAATGCAGTGATCCTTGCTCCAAAGCTCATGCTTGAGAATTGTATCTCTGTCCTGAAGTGCTACAGACAGCTTAACACAGCTAATTGTGCAAAACCATCCCTGGAAAAAAATTCCCTCGTGCCAAGCAAGCAAACAGAAGGCAAATCCAAAGTAGTGCAATGGGAGAAACATTTCTTAATGCCATACACCCATCTCTTTATCCTACACTGTTAAATGCTGGAGGAAGTAAAGAAGAGCAAACACTATGCTGAATGGAGACATGAACAGGCACTTTCTCAGGTTCTGCACACATCATACTGGGAAGCAGACAGAGCAAATAAATGTCAGGGTTCCACACTGGGATGGAGCAGAAGGTTTCTAGAAAAGCAGATGGTAGCTTTAGATGTGGAATGTTTTTATAGTCGTGACCACCTAAAGGACTCAGCATCCCTTTTGGAAGAGGGAGCATCACCTTTTGTCTGTAAATGCTGTGAAGAGTCCATTAGTTCTTTTGAAAAGGTGTTGTTTATTCTTGAACGTGTGCAAAGTGGCTTTTGGGACCAAACTGAGCAATTCATGTTCTGAGGTCTGTCTTGTTCTCTGCAGGTGATGCAGTGGTGGGGGAAATACATGAAAGTGTTATGAACTGTAAGTAGAATTGCAAGATGCTGAGAGAAGGGAGTTACTTTCAACTCCAGTGCTACATTCATGGGCATGATTTGTGTCAGCACAGAAGAGATGATTTCCCCCCCCGCCCCCTCCAGTTCACACTGAAAAGTAGTCTCCTGTATTGAATGTGTGACAGTCTATAGAAAAGTGAAGCAGAGACATTCTCAGTGATCAAATTGAATTAATTCATAGAGTAAATTCATGGAAAAATTACTATTGATAATATTATCTAGAGAATTAGAGAATAGCTTAGAATGCTTTTTTTAAATTCACCTTACAATGCTATAAACCCTGGAGAAACCAGGGTCTTCTACTATTTTTCTTCTGAATTGCAGTTCTGCAATTGTCTCCCTGTAATTCTGACTTAGCTCATGTAGTTTTGTTACTTGAGGAATGCTGAAGAAAATAGAGTTTTCATCTTCTTTTTGGCTGGGTCCAAACAGTGCTGGAGCTTCAGGAGCTCATTTGGAGGCAGCATCCAGGATGTCAGCAAGGCTGCAGTGGGGACATCTGGAAGCTTTGTAAGGCACAGCCTCAAACACGGTTATCAGCAGCTCTGCCAGAAACCTGCAGTGCCAGATTTACTAAGAGGAGCAGGAATTAAAGATATTGCCTCTTGCTGTTTCATTTTTTTCAGTCAGCTGCGGTGAAACCCTCACTAGTTGTGCAGGTGGGATGCAGTGATAGCAGGACCAAGTCTACCCCTTGTGATTGCAAGGGATTGAAATTATGACCCACAAACCCCCAGAACTCCGAAAACAAAGAAGAGGAGGTGACTGTTTTCCATGCCTGTGCATAAACTAAGAAGGACTCTTTCTCCTGATTTTACTAAGAAGCCATAAGAAGTCATTGCAAAGGTGCTGTATTGCATTTCATTGTATTCATACTTTATCTGAGTTGCTTTTTATAACTGATGTCTGTTATATGTGCCTATAATGTTTTTTATCTAAAGCTCTTGAACAGTCTTACCTTATGAGGCCTGCAATTTTTTGACATTTTTTCCAAGACAAATTAAAACAATTTCTCACCTATTGCATTCTATATCTGTAAATTCAAACTTTTCCTATACTTAAATTCATCAAATTTTTGATTTCTCTTTTAATCTCATTGTAGGAATCTATTTTTCTTTAGGTTCTAATTGCAAAAACACTTTAGTCTCTCCGCTTGTTTTTCTTTTCCTTTTACAATCAACTTGGATTTTTGCTTTGCTGAAGAAACTCAACCTCATAAAATTTTCTGCTGCAGTATCTGAAACGTTGATTGTCAGAAATTTGCTAGGAAAATTTGCTATTTTAAATATTTTGATCAGTCTGTTTTACAACTGTTCTGATTTGTAAAAGATTACAGTAGATTGATTATTTTCTTTGAAATCTCTCTTTTGGGAGTTGTTTTTTGTGTGTTGAAAGTTAAGAAACTTTCCTGATTGTGCTGAACAGGTGAGTCAGTGGTACCTAAAGGTTTGGGGTTTTTTTCAAGTATTCCATTAATAGGTTCAATGCTGGAAAATGAGATGAGAAAACCTTTAGAAGCTCAGAAAGAAAATCGATATTTGTTTTCAGCATCAAAACTTTTTTAACTGGGTAATTGAGAAATCTGCAACTCCTTGCAAATGGTCATCATGCAAATGGGGAGAGCAGGCTTTGGGGTGAGAATACTGCTCTCTCTGACTGCAGGGTTTTATTTGATTTCTTTTGTTCATTCTTCCATGATTCTGTGTAATGCCAGATTTTGCAGATCATTCTGTTTGCATATTGCATAATCATTTCACTTGGCAGAAGAGTTTCCTCTGGTTTCTATCTCCATTTCAGGAGCCAGCAGCTTAGAGGGAAGACCTTTTTTTAACCTCAGTCTTTCACATCAGCTCTTCTGTAGCTCAGCATTCTCTTCTCTGTTGCAGGTACCTTACGTACTACTGTGTGTCCTTTTGAGTTGTGACTGTTCTACTTTGCAAGATAATTTTCAAGCTCTCTGGCTAATTTCCTAATTAAAAAAAGAAAGTAGTGGGGAAAGCAGAGAGCACTTTTTATGGCATCCTGGTGATCCTAGGCCGTGACTTTCATGTTGGCTACCAGTGATGTGGAAGGTAAGCAGCTTACCCAGTGGTGCTAAATGAGCCAGCAGCATCTCTGGAACAGAAGCTGGTACTTTGAAATGAAATGTTTTGTTATAAGATTTCTTTTCCTCTGATACCAAGCTTGTATGTTACTTATACTGTTTCAGTCACTTCCCTTTCACCCACTGAGCACTCTTGCAGTTCTGTAGAGCTGATGGTGTTTAATCACACAGAGGTGGTGCGAGTGCAGGATGTATTAGAGAGAGGAGAAATCCCCTCTCTCTTTCAAAACAAAAATTCTCTCCAACTAGAAAATAATTCTTTGCATTCTTTGCGTTCTTGGCAGCCTATCCTGAAAATAATATTAAAACATGGATTGTCTGAAGCTATTTGGAAAAACAGGTCACGTAAAGAGGAAAGCACTGCCTTGTGAAAAACATCTGCTAAGTAGCAATATCCTGTTAATTAGTAGAGTTTTCATATTTTGCTGTTGCCTTAATGTTGTTATTAGGAGATTCCAGTTTTTACACTAATAAATGACTTCTGTTTGTCTACTCAAGTATGAACAGCATGAGGATTCGCAAGAGTTGTTTGGCCACAACAGTCCAACTCCTGCCATACTTTTTTAAGTGGGGAATCACATTGTTCAGGAATGAAAGCTGGTTCCTCTACCAGAAATTTCAGGGGGAGGTTGGGCAGCAGGTACCAGAAGATGATAAAATCCTCTCACTTTGCTGAGTAGCAAACTAAGCACCAAGAGCCTGACTCAAGGACCTGTGCCCTGCTCATTTTGAGTTTTCAACATCAAAAATCTCACAGCTAAACTTGTGCTTGCATCTGCCCTCTGATGGTAGGGTAGAAAGGGAAAGCAACGTGGTTTTCTGAATGGATATTCCCATTTCTACTGACTGAAGTTTCTCTGTGCTTTTTGAGTTGTAGAAAAATCTCTCTGCATGGTTGGGCTTTCTCAGAGAGAAAAAGCTTAGAAGCAATAAGGTATTCCCCATTGTCTGAGGGCAGGAGAGAGAGGATGAAGCATTATCTGGATATATCTGGCTGGTGATCAGTGCTGTTCTTCAGGGCTCGGTTCTAGGGCCAGTGTGGTTCACTATATCAGTGATGTGGGGACAGGAGTTGAATGCCCCCTTAGCAGGCTTGCTCATATGGAATAGGGAGGTGCTGTTGACTCTCTTGAGGGACAAGAGGCCGTGCAGAGGGATCTGGATAGATGGGAGCACTGGGCAATCATCAGTGGGATGAAATTTAATCAAGCTGAATGCCGGGTCTGGCGCCTTGGCTGGAGCATCGTGGGCACAAGTGTGAGCTGGGGGGAGTGTCTGTAGAGCAGCACTGCAGGAGGGCTGTGGGGTGCTGGGGGGCAGCAGCTCGGGGTGAGCCAGCCTGTGCCCGGGCAGCCCAGAGGGCAAACCCTGCCCTGGGGGGCACCGAACACGGCCCAGCCCGGCAGCAGAGGGGATTGTCCCGCCGCATTCGGCGCTGGGGCCGCCTGGCCCTGAGCACCCTGGGCAGTTCTGGGCCCTCTGGGAGAGGGGTGGGAAGGTCCCTCAGTGTGTCCAGAGGAGGGAACAAAGCCAGACACGGGGCTGGGGGCCTGTCCTGTGAGGAGCAGCTGAGGGCTTTGGGCTTGTCTAGCTTGGAGAGGAGGAGGCTGAGGGGGGACCTCACTTGCTCTCTACAGCTTCCTGAGGAGGGGAAGTGCAGAGAGAGATGCTGAGCTCTTCTCCCTGGGATCCATAGATAAGAATGGTGGGACGTGTGGGAATGATTCAAAGCTGCACCAGGGTAGGTTTAGACTGGACATCAGGAAGCATTTCTTCACCATGAGAGTGGTCAGACCCTGTAACAGGCTGTCTAGAGAGGTGGTTGATGTCCCAGGTCTGTCAGTGTTTAAGAGGTCAATGCCTTTAACAGGATGCTTGAACTTTTGGTCAGCCCTGAAATGGTCAGGCAGTTGGACTAGGTGGTTGCTGCAGGTCCCTTCTGACCGAAACAGTCTATCCAGGATATTGTCTATCTCTATCCAAACAGCTCAGAAGGAAAGCCAAAAACTAATAATGGACTTAGTATTCAAATAATTAGAATTCCTCTTCAAAGTTTGCAGTGAGAAGATGAGCACTAGTGTCCTCTTTGTGGTAAAAACAGAGCAGGATGCTTCTTGACATTTTTTGGGTGTAGTGCTTTACTGGGTTTTCTAAGGCACTCCAGCCCTCAGGCCAATTAAACCAACTTGATCTGACCACTGTTCTCAGGCAATGGTGGTCCTGTTAAACTAAGTAAAGGAGACCAATCTGTCTATGTAGCACAAATAAGGTTTTAACTTGAAGTGTTGCGAATCACTTATTTCCCTTGGCCATAGGGGACTTTTGTTAGTCCTTGTGAATGGCAACTCTTCCCTGGATCTCTAGACTTGGACAAAATAGTCCTAAAAGCAGTTATTTGATGGCTACATCTCAAGGAAAAAGGAGTCTTACTAAACACTCAGGACAGTGTCTCAAGAAGGAGAGAGGAATGACTTTTTTCCCCCTAAAGTAATTTTAGCATGGAATGCCTGACAAGGTTATCAGAGTGTCTAAAAACAGAAACTGGATGTTAATAATCTCACATGATTTCCCTTTTTAGCTTTTAAAGGGAGAAGTTAGCTCCTTGCCTGTAACGTGACTCACTTCCATGAGCATCCAACATCTGAATTGTGTTGCTGTCCCCAAAAGGCTGGAGTGAAGCACACCCCAGTGCTACTGAGCCCATCACACTTCTACATGATAACTCAATGAATAGAGGAAGGAATCATTAATCACCCTTGCTAAGACCTAAATCAGTCTTAAACAATACCTGGAAATCTTTAAGGCAATTGTTTTTGGGCTAAATCATTTTGTAAAATCATCTGTGAATAGTATTTGTTGGAGAATATCTCTTTATATAGGTTGCCTATTTTCAGACAAGACCCCAAGAATTATGGTATAATCCTAGATTTCAAATGGATAGCTGAGATGCAGAACAGCCTGAGTTTCCAGAACAAAAACAGGTACTGAATGGGAAATACCCCACAAGATTTTTCACAAGTGAAATATTTTCTTGTTCCTCTTTATGATGCATTCAGGATATTTTTCATAGTGACAAAAATGTAAAAAGCATGTTTTGGGGTACTGCTTGGTGAGGCTCGCCATGGATCTACTTAGAGGTCAAATAATTATATACATGCTGTTTCCAAAAAAAAAGAAAAGCTTGGCTGATTCTCTAACATACCAGCTGGAGTTTGCTATCCCGACCTGCAGCACTTACGGCTGGACTGTGTTGGATCTCCCATCCAACTGGAGCATCCTAACTGAAAGGATATTGGTTATTCCAGAGTGGACAAAGTATGTGGTCCCACACTTTCTACTTGTTTTTAGGTAATTCATAGCACAGTGACAAAAATAGGAGCCCTTTCCAAGTGAAACTTTGGTAAATATTTGAATTTCTTATTTTTAATCAACAAAAACTCTTTCAAATGTAAAGCCATGTTGTTGAGAAGCTCCCAGCCCATTCCATTTAATACCCCTGAAGTAAATGGGAACTGATAGATCAGTGAATTAATGACTTCAAAATTACTTCAAATTAGTTATGAATGATAATTACTTTGAGTGTTGCTGTTTTCTGGGATAGTGGAACATGGTAAAGGAAATCTCTTCCAGGCTTATTTTTCATGAGGCTTTCATCACATCTGTTCTGAATAGCTCCCATAAGTTATTTTATGGTACCAGAAGATTTGCACCTGTGAAAAACCTCACCATGTGAAGTTCTATTCTTGATTTCCAGTAAAATTCTACTGAATTTTATTTGAATCGGCAGGTGAGATTCACAGCACTGCCTTTTTTGATGATGAGGTTTAAATGTTCTACCTAAACGCAGATCTTAGAAAGGTCAGTCTGAAAGACATGGAGAACACAGAGGATGAAAACTGAGAAGTGAGGACAACATGTCCAGCTGGAGTAACTGCAGGCAAGGACAGCAAATTCAGCTCCTCAGCTCTCCAAACAAATTATTTGGTGAAAGTAGAGGAACACCTGGTAATTTAACTCTATTCACACCAAGTTCTTACTTGCTCAAAAGTGTTGTTTGCCCTTGTCCTTACATTTTACTGCTATACAATGGTAACCTTTTGCTGTCTAGGGATTTTTTCCTCAATTCTCCCTTCTTCAGATGACAGAGAAGTGCACATGATCTCTTCTGGTTTCTTACTTTGTTCTTTTTTTTCCTTGCTTCCCTAAAGTTAAGACTGTCTTTCTGTCCCAATTTAAAAAATACTTCCAAGGAAGCCTTCACATCAGGCACCAATCCTTATGGATCTAGAATCATTCCCTACTTTTGTAATTAATTTACATTTGTTGAGTTCTGAACAATTAATGAAGGAGTAAACAATAATTTATCACAATCTTAAAAAAAAAAAAAAAAACACCAAAAGCAAGATTATGGTGAAGTCAGATTTCTATAGTAAAATTCCAGGACAGTTAAAATTGGCTAAGATCTGTATGTTTTTCATCTTTCCTCATCATCTGCGCTGTTAAAGCTTTACTTAGATCTTCTGCTACACAAGTTCTATTTTTTCAACACTTGCACAGTTAGGAAGCAAATCTTTCTGATGTCAGCCATAATGATGGAACAAAACAGAGCTTAAATGCTCCTATTTTTTGTTTTCTTCCCTTTGTTTTGCTCTGTTATGCCAAATTCAGGCATTATACTTAGCTTTGTAGCAATCTCAGTTGCAGTGGGCAGGGTTAAAAGCAGTGGCTGATGGCCCTGACTGTACCCAGCATTGTCTTCTGACCTTTCCCTCTATCAGACGATACACAGAAGGCAATTCTCGTACTTTTGGCAATCTTCGCATGGTCTTGGCACCTATGGATCTGCAAGTTGTGGCTGTAATTCAGAAATTGGACTTACTGTGAGATGAGTTTTCAGCTCCTAGAAATACCTAAAGTGAAGTCGATTTACAGCTTTTTCTTTTATTTAATCCTGTAAGGTAAAAGATCTTTCTTCTGGCCTCTCTAGAAAAGTTAACGCACTGGGCTGGTAATACTTGTGAGTGCTGCTCTTTTCCTTTTGCTTTGAATGAGGGGTCCTCACATGCAAGTCCTGCTTCCCCACATGGATGTGGTTGCTTGCTTACAAATCCTGTGGATTTGTAATAAGTCTGAGAAGCTATCTGGGGATACAGGCAGCTTGAGACATCACGCCACCCTTATGCTAATGACACGTATCTCTAGATCTCCTTTTTAATCTGACCCAAATGGTGCCAGTGTCCTGGTTTTCTCAGTGCCTGATCAACAAAAGGACTTGGGTGAGACCTTGATGACCAGCTGAGACTTAATTTAAATAGGGCAGAGGTGACACTTTACTGCTGGGGAAAGCAGCCTAAGACCATGGCAGAGATTATGTCTCTTCCTATTAACGAGAGAGAGTATCCTCACCCGAGTAATTTCAGAATTCAGAGATCAGCATTAGTCTCCTGTGCTTCTGGTTTTAATTTATCACAGGGCTTGTGACAGTCTTATTCTATGGCCTCTGGTGCCTCAGACTGCATCCCTGAAGTGTGGTTTGTGAGCACATGAAATTGTTTTAAAATAGTCACAGACATAGCTACCTGCTGCCTGCCTAATTGAAGCACAGTACTTGTGTCTAAGCTTCAGGTACTTGGGAAAAAAACATGCTCCAAAACCAAGTGCCCACTTCTCCATCATGTTTAATTGGGAAAAGTAAATGCCTTTGACAACTTCAAGAACATCTATTTGTCTAACTAAAAAGCCTAAATCAAGCTCTAATAAACTGCCCTTCTGGGAGAGCTTCAGAGGTACGTAACTCTTTCCTGACACAAAAATTTCTGTGTATCTCAGTAGGATGGGGGCAGCTGGGCAGAGCTGTTTATCTTTAGACCTTGTCCTTGGGGGATAGGAGTGGTATCTGACCTTATGCTAATGGCACATCTTAGAGTTGTCCTGGAGCTGTTCCTCCGAGTACTTTGCGGATTGGTTGACCTCAAAGCTCACAGAGCTAAAATCGGCTCCCAGATAGTTCATGCCTATGGAGCAGTGCATGGAGCTCTGGCTCAAAAGAGGAATCTGCCCTTGGAGATTTGAAAAACAGCCCTTTTGTTATGACTTTTTGCTATAACTTTTGTCTTCTTACCTTGAGGCTGTACAAATCAACTGTCATTAGGGGGCAGCTAAACTAGGCAGGAGATGAGAGTGAGGAGATGAAAAATTGAAGCACAGGTACCCCCAGCAGCAGGCTTATGATGTTTCTTGTTAAATCCATCATGGGGCATAGTCTGCATTTGGAGATACTCTTTGCTTTCAAATAGATATTTGTAGCTTTTGAAAAGAGTTTTTTTGGGTTTGTTTTTTTTTTTTCCCTTTTTGGAGCTATTGCAAGAAATGGTGTGTGGCACCTTATAAACAAAACAAGGAAGAGATAGTAACAACAACGTCAATTACTGGGTGTTTTTGTTTGTTTGTGGGGTTTTTGGGGAGGTTGTTTTGGTTTGGGGTGGTGTTTGTTTGTTTGGTTTTTATCTCTATTGTAGAGCTTAGTATTTTGTGATTTTTCCCTGATACAGAGACCAGAGGGGTTTAGATGCAGTGGGAGGATGGAGGAATAAAGCAATTGTTACAGATGTGTCTAACTAGAAATTAATCCTGAATCACGCTCACTGGAGGGATCATCTGTGTTTACATAAGAAACCACCATGCAGAATGAGCTAAATATAGGTAACTCTTGCCTTAAAGAGCTTACTGTCCACAAAAGACAGAGAGAATAAGGGGCAAAAAGAAGCTTTGGAAATTAGACGCTTAGAAATATTGTATCACCATTACTTTGTTCTGTACTGAAGATTATTTCTGCTCTCTCATTTGCCTGTTTTTCTTCAGCAGGGATGTGCAAGCTACCTCAGGCAAGTCTGCAAATCTCAACCTCCTTTCTGCTCCTTCACAGAAGAAGCTGTGATAGGAGCCAGGCAAGTAGATTATGAAAAAAATACAGAGCCACTGTTCTGGAAGAGTGTTTTGTAGGGTGTAAAACCAGCCTGGCTGACAGTGCAGAGCTAAGAGTGAAATCTGCAGTAAAACAGCTGGCAGCGTGTTCTCTGGGTTCTTGAAAAATGCAGAATGTGGACCTACAAGCTGGCACTGCCAGCTGCAGTCTGGGAGGTGTATAAATCAGCAGCCTCCAGACTCAGAATCAAGGTATCAAGGGACTAATCTGAGGACTAACACAACTCAGCGACTGTCTGCAGCAAAGTTAGTCTTGGGAAGGATAGATCAGTGAGGCTGACAGGAGCCTCAAATAGGAGCTGGCCAAATATGATTCCTACAAGGATGTGAAGGTGGCTGAAAACAAGTTTGCTTCATTCGTACAAGTGAGACCTGCTAGAATTTTCTTTGTTCTTTCATTTATTTACTTGTGGCAGGCCAAATCAGACTGCAAGGGGAAGGGAGCAGCAGTATTGTTTTCTATGCAGTTAATCCTTTTCTCTGAGTCCTGCTACTGCAGCCTTCTGTATACCTTCAAGCAAAATGGAGATTTAAACATCAAAGTGCTAATTTAAATTCTGGAGGACAATCATTATGGAGTCATCAAACCTTCCAGCAATCATGGTGGTTTCTCCTTTGCTCTAAACCTTATCCTGCACTCTCAGACACCACAGCAGCCTCTGAAGCCAGCTGGAGCTCTGGCCAGGATGAAGCTCTGTGTAGCACAATCAGTCCTGTGCACAAAGGCACAAACCTAAACAGCTGCTCAGCCTTTTGACCAGTCATTTGGTGTTTAGCGCAAATTAATTTAAAACTTGGAATCTGGCTTCTGAAAAGTTTCTTGTCCTTCTCACAGAACAAGCTGGTCCTTGTTTTTTCTCGTGGAAACTGCTGTTGTGGCTGAGAGCCCAGGGAGCAAGGAATGCCATGGGGCCGTGCAGGCAAGACACAGTGTCAGCCCACACCTCCACAGGTCACACTATGAAATCCAGCACATTCTTCAACCAGGGTTACTTGTGCCCCCACTTCTTAAGTCAGAAAAGGGTTTCTGTTCTTTGTCTTCTAGTGTTTGTTTTTAAGAGCCACAAGTAACTTATGCTAACACCTTAATATTAAAAATATGTCAATTAGCAAAAGGGTGAGAATGGGCAGGTTCCAAATAACATCCAAATAGTGACTTTTGCCTTCTGCTCCCAGCTGAGGAGGTGAAAAGCACTGTTTGAGTCCTCTGTTGTTGCAAAACCATAAGATGCATTCAAACTCCTCTTTTGGTTCTGAATAGATGCTGATTTATGTGAACATGTTCCTCCCTGATAAGCACTTGGGAAATAATCTGTGTGACCATATTCAGCCTCCAAGCCCCACAGCACTGGCTTTTGGATGAAGTGGTAAGTTTTTAACATCTGTCTCTTACTGTCTGAGTATGTGAGGAAAGCTTCTTAGTCACAAGGGCAGAAAAATAACATTGAATTGCTAATACCATAAATAAATCAGTACTTGCTCTCATCTATGACTCTGTTCATATTTAAGCAGGGGTCTATGTACATGGAAAAATCATTCCACAGACAGTCATAAGAATGAAACACAATCCATGGGCATTTTCATGGGTGCTGAAGAACAAGGTGCAGGCTTGTTTAACCTGAGTGACAGTTTCATATTCAAATTCAGGCTTGTAGACAGGGTCCTGTAGCAGCCAGCTGTCCCCAGATGTGGACTGTACCTCAGGAAGGATAGTCAAGTCATGCCAAGGTCTGAGATGAGAAGGTCCTGTACAACTCACTGCCCAGTTACTAAGGGCCTTTTTTGATCTTGAAATTTATTTTGCTGCTGATTTTAACCTTCTAGGCAACACTACCTGACAATAAGATGTTTCTGCTAAAAACTATATTGCTCACCTTTCTCATCCAAGCTGCACAGAACACTTACCTCTATGAGCATGTAGAAGGAGAGCATTGTGATCCCAAGGTTATACACAATGAGGTGAGCCCTGAGAGAGAAAGGAGGCCTGTTCTTCATCAACTTGTTGCCCAGCCATATGCAGAGTAGATATGCTCCAGTAAGGAAAAAAGTGGGAAGGTAAGAGTCCAAAAGGAACCATCCTCTAACCCTGGGATCTAAAAGGAAACAGATGGAGCAGGCAATTAAGAAGGCTATGGTAAAGTATTGCTAAAATAAGTCAGAACACATCGCTGCTGAAAGTGTGAGAAGGAATCTGCCATGCTTTGCTCACAAGAGCTCTCCATTCCTTTCACCTCACCAGAACTGCCTGCTAATTCAGAGAATGTGGGCAAAAAACTGCATGAGATTCCTTAATGATTTAGAGTCACTTAAATCCCCTCATTTTAATAGTAAAGAGAAAATGAAAAGAAAAAACAAACACATGCTTCTCAAAATGTAATTTAATATTTTAACTTGATATTTATTAAAGTCCTGTCGTAATCTGCTCAATGGGCAGTTTGCAGGTAGTGTTAAACTCAAAGTATGGGTGTAATGTTAGCAGCTTATGTGTTATTTTAATTTTGTACTTATCACACAGGTAGGAAGGTATGTAACCTTTGCTAGAAAGCATTTATACAAGGGGAGGACTTTTCCAAAACATTCAGTATGAAAAGCAAGTGGCAAACATTTGCTTTGATGGTTATCAAAGACCTTTGGCTGGGCAAGCTCTTGCTTTCTCACAGTTTCTGTCCCACTTGCCCGGTCCTGAAATGAAATATTAAGGTCAAATCCTGCTTGCCTTATTCACACAAGTAATCCCATTGGCAGTAATCAGATAGTTCAGTGTATATGAGCAAAGCCTAATCCTAAATGCCAATCTGGAGGCACTGCTTTGTTGTCATATGAGCAACTGGACGGCAAGAGAGAAAGGAGTGTGCTTTCTTTTCTTTTTTGTTTCCATGATGGAGCAAAATCTAGAGTTAATTTCCCACAGTGACAGTCTTCAGCCATTTATCTATGAAAAGAACCAGGTGGTACCATGGCTAGTTTTTAGGAAAGTTACTCTAAATCTGTCACAATTTATGAAGTATGTGAAGAAAGAAGTCAGTGAGGAGCTATTGTGCAGGTCACACAGAAAGTAGTTCTTTCTGCTCATAGAAAGATGTTTTTGCTCTTAGAAAATGTTTTAAATTGCTTAGTTTATTTTTAACAAAGACCAAGATTATGTTAAAAATTGTAAAAGAAAATGTATTCACAGTGCATGAAAAAACACTTTACTGTTTTTCTGCCTGTGTTGAATTTGGAAAGGACTGGGCAGAGGATGACACACAAAGCAAATGTGCCCAAGCATTTACCAGTTGATTACAATTTTGCTGTACTGTATTCTTTCTGACTATTCCTTCCTCAGAAATATATGCACACAGGTGTATGTAAACTGAAATTTTAAGTGTGTTAGCGTAACCTGCTTATGAACATCATTCTTTTTCCTTACTCTCTTCCTCCACTTCCCCATCTTGCTCCCATCACAGCCGCTGTGACATTCATCTGTTGAATTTGTATTCCATGAGGTATGTTAGCTCTTTCACAGGAATGACTTTCAACCAGACCCAAACTATCATGGAAGTCCAATGCTCTCCTGGTTTTGACTCTCCCTTTTAGACTCCCAAAAACCTCTAGCAGCAGAGATGTGTAGGATTAAAGAAGTCACAGCAGCACAACTGTCTAATGCAAAGCACAGTCCTTCCTTCCAGGGCAGCCTTGCTTGTTGTGCATTACCAACCTACAGCACCTCTTTCCCATCTTTGGATCTCAGTGCTTATCAGGATCACCTCAGTGTGATAATGAAACACTTCCAACACCCTCTTAAACCCCGCAAGCCATGTCTGAAACATGAATGAAATGAAGGGGTTTGAGGTGATTTTGCTCCCATATGGAATCTCAATAGGACACAGGAGTCATGAAACAGGTAAAGTTTGTGCGTGTAAGTGTTGATGGTTTAGGAGCATAAGGATATAATTTATTTAATTGATATCCTAAATGAAGATGTAGAAAGCAGTCATGTCAGCAAGACTGCTACCTGCAGAAAGATCTCCCAGCCGAGGATTGCAACACTTGGTGCATAAAGGTTAAGTGCAAAAACCCCGACTGGCATCAATAGATAACAAAACCACATGTTTGCTCAAAGAGGAAAAGTATTTGAAAGAGTTCAGAATGCAAACTAAACTAAACAGAATTAAATTCTGTCCCAGTCTGCCCTCAGAAAGTTTCCATGCTGCTGTGAGTGGCCACAAGCCTGTGGGCTGACCCACACAAAAGCAGAACTCGTGTGCTTGCTCTGGTCAGCATGTCAAGTATTTTTAAGTTCTGTGCAATTTCAGTTCCAAGAGCAATTGTTAAAACGTGTACCCTTCCTGATTATTTTCCACCACAACCTCGATACCTTGAAGTGTAAGAGAGTTACTGGCAGAAAGGGGTTTATAAGCAGCAGCCAAGGAACGCGACTGTTTTGTTTCCATTTCCGCTTATCCCTGAATGAAAAGAGGGAGGGTTTTACATGCCAGGAAGGGCGAGCAAAGGGAATGTATTTAAAAAGAAGTTATCAGAAGAAGGAGAGATGAAAAGTATTTCTGTTGACTGACAGTTAAATCTCCGGGTTCAAGTGCTGGAAAGGTACCCTGTCAGTAGGAGAAAGGATTATTTTTACAATATTGAACTTGCAGAGCATCTGAAATTGAGACCAAAGCAGTGAATAGAGGCCCAGTGGGAAAGCACTGGACTACAGCAGGGAAAGGAGCAGACACCCCCAAGCTCCAAGCACTCTGTGAATAAGCTCATTCACAGTCACTGGCCATGATGTGCCAAACCCTTGGGGTGAAAGCTTGGCTCCTTTGCAAAGAGTGGCAGGCCTCCCGGGCTCTTTAAAGGTATCAGGCTTTTATCAACGAGGTTTAGAAACATTTTGATTCAAGGTTCTGTATAACTTTGGCCAGTTGGTGTCTGAGGAGATTCAGAGCTTTTCAGGTGCACAGGGTAGATGGTTTTGTACCAATGCCTTCCTACAGAACATATTCTATTAAAGAGAAGGGGTTATTACTTTATCATAACTTTAATAAAATATACCTCTTCTTGCCCACCTGTGTTTTTTTCACAGATGAAACAAGCAACCACTTAACTAGATTTAGCTCCTGCAATGCAATATTCCTTAATTTTGCATAACACCAAACAGTGCTCTGCAGTTGAAGGTGACCCTGGAAAAATGATCTCTTACAGAATAATAGAGCCATTTCACCCATTCTTAATTTGCCTTAAGCCCATGAACAATATTGACCAATAAATTAAGAGATGCAATTGGTGGGCATCTATATGGCTCCTGTTCTCTGATCCAAAGCACTTGATCTGTTAGTTCAAAAGCAAACATTGAGGTAAATTTGTGTGCAAAGCCCAGCTGATACCAGTGAATGAAGGTGTCAAATATGCCTATATATATATATAAAATCTATCCTTTTAAGTCACCTTGCTGAATGAACTGTGTACTGTAGATGAAAATTGGTCAAGAGAAAGAAGGTGAATCGTTCAAGGTTTTAGATGTTTAGGGAAGCTTTCAAATTCATTAGATATTCATCTGTGGGGGTCATAGAGCTTAAAACTGTTCGCAGTTTAGTGTGAATTATTTATGTGAATTATTGGTGTAAATTATTTATGTGTATGAACACACTGGAGGGAGCTCTGTTATTCATGAAATGTATGATACCGTGTCATTATACCACCAGTTAAATTAAAGATCAGGATGAAGAAGCACGGACAAATACCTTCAGCACTGACGTCTGGAGAAGGATGGTGATGTACTTGGCAAGCAGTACAAATAATACTTGTTTAATTGAAGGGCTTTCTAAAAGCTATTCTGAATTGGATTAACTACAATTCATTCTTTCAGACAATTTGTCTGGACCAACAGGGACACAGGAATGAAAGAGAATATCATGTCCATTTGGAAAAAAAAAAACCACCAAAAACCAAACAACAACAAAACAAACAAACAAACCCCAAAATTAGTATTTTTATTCTTCTGATCACATTTCTTTCTTAATATTAAAATGCACTATTGTAGAAGTCATTAGTAAAACCTATTTTGTTTTAACCACTTCTACTGCTGTTCCTAAGCTGTTCAGTGTTTTTTACTGGAAATCCTACCTTCAAAATTCACATCTACTGCAGAGAGGATGGAAAAGATTTTGTGGCCATCCAGCCAACTAAGAAAAATGAGAATTTCTTGGTTTTAAGAACAGTGCATCTTTTCCATGTCCTTCTAGTTAAGCAAGAAGTGTTTCTGGGATGTGGAGGACAAATTGAGAACACATATCAATATGTTCAGCCACATGAGCAGCAGTTTCAGATTTAACCACGGGAAAAAGTTTGCAAGGCAGTTCTTGAGGCTGAATGTTTAAACTTGGCCCTATCAACAGCAAGGGACCTTCTCTGAAGAATGTGTTGCCTAAGCCCTTTCTCACTCTTTCCTTTATTTGCTTGGCTCTCTCAGCCATGAGTTTGAAGCTCCATCCTATTTCAGACTTGGGGTTTTTTTTACTATTACTTGTTTCAGTCCTAACAAAGCATGAGGCATCCCCAAGCTATGGTTATTGAAGTTATTCTTGTCCAAACTGTGCCAGAAAGCAATAACAAGAAGTCGAAAGATTAATCTGTTCTCCCACCCAGTCTATTGGTTTGTTGAAATTTTGGATGTGATCCTGTAAATTGCTTTCGTTCTGAGCATCTTTCTGGATTAGCCAATTTAATAAGGACCAAACAAACTGGATTATGAATGAGAATCAGTCCCAAAGCAGATCTTCCACTTCCAGAAAGATCCAGGCTTTCAATGCTTTTATGCCATATTAGGATGTAAAATTGAATATTTTTTTATATTCTCAGAAACAAAGGAATCACATAACTAGTGATTTACAATTTTAGCTTAAAAAAATAAAAAAATAATTTTCGTATCTTCTTTTACCTTCAGTATAATCTATGATTTGTTTTAATTTGTATTACAGATATTATGTTAAACAGTCAAACAAAGATCCACTTGCTTTTTATAAATGCAGTGCATTAATAGATTTCCTGCTATAATGATGTGTTCCTGCAAATACCGTGATTCTGCCTGGTTTACATTTTTCAATGAGAAGTTACTCAGATAGAAGATTTATTAGAATTTTTTGAGAGGTAATCTGTAGAGGTATTATTTCCTAAAAGGCTGTAAGTGGAGTAGCTTACCTCGAGGTCCAAACATATAGTCCACAAATGCATTTACTTCCCGGTCAAAATCTTTCAGGGTCTCCTAAAAAATATGGAAAAGGATATGTGACAAAGGTATTATCTCATGGCTCACACAGAGAATGTGTTTGAAAAAAAAATCCAATAAACTAGTAAAAAGTATGTTGTGCACAAGTATTTCCAAAGTACTCAACATCACGTATACTGAAAAAAACCCCAAACTTCTTTAAAAATTAATTTAGGGCAGATTGTGGTCTAGATAACAATAGAGGCCTCATTACTGGAAACTGCCCAAACCAGAACTCTTTAAGAAGGGAAATTAGGGGTTTGCAAATTAAAACCAGCAAGTATCACAGTATGAAGCCATCTGTGATGCGTGTAGTTTTCACTCTAATAAAGATGCTTCTTTGTTTGCTTTTGTTATGTTTCCTCAGCTTAATTGTTTTGTTTTGTAGAGAGGAGCTGGTGATTCCTCTGCTCTGCTTCACAAAAGCGCCTGGTTGCAACCAGCCTGGAGACAGCACATCAGCCGAGTAGCTGCATCAGGTGAGTGTCTCAGTGCTTTACACTTAAAGAAGGAAGTCTTTGAGGTCAGCCAACTGGGGTTTCTCTAAGTCAGTCCCCAAGTTCCTAAAAGAATGTCTACAGGAGAATCTGGAGCTCCAGTAATGAAGTTCAGGCCGTGTAGGGTGGCAGGAAGAGGAGAGTTACATCACAGAGATTGTTGCATCTTGAGGTCTAAACCAACGAAGCTGCTAAGCTGGCAGGCTTGGAAAATTAGAGTCTGTTTGTGACCGAGTTGGGAGCTAAGCCATGACCAATACAGATCTTCCCTCAGTTGGATTTGTGACCTCTCCAAAACATTTCTTCCCAGACTCCAGCTCTGGGTAGTGGCTTCCTGCATGATGGTGCCTGAACAACTCTTTGCCACAACCTGATGTCAGCCAGGTTCTTCCCCTCTTCTTCCCAACAGTGCCCTACTGTGCTCAGTGAATAGATTTCAGCACTGAGTAAACACAGCCAAGATGACAAGAGAGACACAAAGTGATGCTGAGAATCTCTGCAGGGCAAGAGCTGCCACGGGCTGTGATTGCTTTTGAATGCCAGGTATCTCCACACCAGCCTGGACTGCAGACACCATCAGCAGCTTTGCCTTGTGAAGAACCATATTTGCACCCTGGAAGGTCCAGCCCTGGCCTCTGAATTCCTCTGCTGGAACTCGGTTGTGTCTGGACAGGGACAAGCTCCTGGCACTCCCGAGCCCTTTCCTCCTGTTTCTTTCACTCTTACACTTTGATCCTTTGTTCAGAGTGGACAGATCTTATGTGAATGTGTCAGTGAAAGGTTTTGCAGTATCCTAGGCTGTAGACATCTGTCTCTGCAAGATGCTGCTGCATTCATCTTATCTCAGATTAAAATCCAGCAACCCCCCCAAAACTGTAAGTATACATATATATTTTTAGAATAAAAAATAAAGGACTTGCTCAACATGAAACTGATGATTCATGATACAAAAAGATCAGCACTGAGGGCACTAAACTAGCCTGTAGGA
>VXBX01004326.1:354518-376327 GCA_013400415.1 Scytalopus superciliaris | reverse complement strand
CCCCCCCCCCCCCCATTTTCTGAATTTCAGGCAATTTCCTTATCAGCCTAATGATTTGTTATAGGAGGTGGCTCAGTTTCCAGGTGCCTGCCTTGTGCAGAAGATCTGCTTCCATTTTTACATCCTTGAGCTATGCAGTTGTTCTGCTATTATTTCATGATGAAGTTACTGTTGTTTGGGAAACGCCACACTGCTGTTTGTCTGTGATGTGCCCACCTGCTGCAATCATTTGAAACTCAGAGCTTGATGGTTTTGTGATTAGACTTAAGATACAGCTTTGTTAAAAATATTGTAATGGATTCAAGAGAGTAGTAGGAAGGATTATACAGAGCTAACTGCTTTCATGCTTACATTATATAAACAAATCTTACCTGTCAAGAACAAAGTAAAAAAAAAAACATGTATATCCCTTTTATATTAAAATACTACAGACAAACCTGCTCTCAGCTTGAAATGGGAATTAGGGAATAAATGCATCTCACAGGTGGAAGAATTGAAATTGTAGAAAGAGCAGAATGAAGATGTCAAAGAAAAAAAAAGTCATAGAATTGTTTTGGTTGGAAAAGACATTTTAGGTCATTGAGTTATTGAGTCCAATCATTAACTCAGCACTGCCAAGTCCACCTCTAGACCTTAAGTGCCACATTTACACATCTTTTAAATATCTCCAGGGACAGTGATAAAACCACTTCCCTGGGCAGCCTGTTCCAGGGCTTGGCAACCCTTCCGGTGCAGAAATTTTTCCTAATATCCAACCTAAATCTCCCCTGGTGCAACTTGAGGCCATCACCTCTTGTCCTGTCGCTTATTACCTGGGAGAAGAGACCAAGCCCCACCTGGCTACCTCCTCTTTTCAGGGAGTTGTAGAGAGTGATAAGGTCTCCCCTGAGCCTCCTTTTCTCCAGGCTAAAAAACCCCAGCTCACCAGGCTTGTGCTCCTGACCCTTCCCCAGCTCCATTGCCCTTCTCTGGACACGCTCCAGCACCTCAATGTCTTTCTTGTAGTGAGGAACCCATTGTGTAGATAAGTCTGTCTGAAGTTAAATCTACCTCCTCATAAGTGTGTTTAAATGACACGCTGGGGACTTGTACCAGCTGACAACCCTGAATTTATTTACTTTATCTACTTTAATTAGCACTAGAACAATTCAGTGCCTGGGTTGGTCTTTGGTGGTTTGAGAGTGAAACTTTATCTAGGAGGTGCAACACAGAATGTCCCAGCCTTTGCCTCCCTTTCAACTTTTTTACAGCTCACCTTAAGTTTACAGGAAGAAAAATAGAGATTTACAAAATAGATATTTGCAAGGTTGTCAAAGACAATATGTTTGTTTACATAGCTAATAGTAGTGGTAATAGTTTGGGAAAAAATAGTTCTTACTTAGAAAAGGGTAAGTAATTTTGTGTGAGTGTGAGTGTTCTTGTCACCTTCTTGTCAACACTGTATCCCTGGGTTTTAGAACATGTCCTTAATAGTCCCTCTGGGCAGATCAGAGGCAAATGTGTTGCTCAACATGATCTGTCATATTTCTAAAGAAAAGCAAATAAAACCAGTCTGAACAAATCCACGTGCTCAGACAACTCACTTCTCTCTGGCAAATCACTGTAATAGCCTTTATCAATGAAGGTATTTCAGTCACTAGGCTAAAGATTAACATGTCTTTCATGTTGTTTCTTCTTTTGTACAGGACATTGCTCTGGGCATTAGCAATGCAATTTTGGCAGGATTTTGGACAGATTTGTGGAATATCTATTTACCTAAACCTATAAAAAAGTCATTATGTTGTCTGAGCAAATCAAATCACCCAAGTGGAAAGACGGGGAAGGAACAGAAAGCCAATGATGATAAAGCAACAGGGAGATCTCTAATGAGTTTCAGTATTTTTGCACAGAAATGTAAATAAGTGAGTGGGTAGCACAGTGTACTTAAGTGAATTAATGGTTTTATGCTTTTGCACTGAAAATACTATTTCAAAGTCATCAGGTATGTAAAAAATACATCAGTTCTTGTTCTATGTTTATGTGTCTTTGTTAGTGTTGGTCTTTGTTGAGAGACCAATGTCTACTGCTTTCCTGGCAGCTTTAGTAAAAGTAGTATTACACGTGTAAAAATTAGGTAACTGCTATGTGAACAATGCACAAATCAAAATACCTTTGATTTGTCTGAAATAGCTTTGATTTCTCAAAGTAACAACGATCTGCCATTAGGTGTTATCTAAATAGGATATGCCCACTGAAAACACTGCTCAAATGATTTAAGTTTCTCTTTACATAGGTCTATAAACCAGGCTGTCTGGATCCAATGGAAACACAAAAAAAAGCTTTCTGAAATAAACTTCCTGCAGATGAGTAAACTGGAAACTTTTTATATTACTGGTTTTTACTTTTTTCATTCAAAAGCCTCATTCAGTGTCTCAAAAATCCAAGATAATTTGTTGCTTGTTCTTATGCAACTACACAGAAATTACAATACTCTGTACAAAATGAGAACCTATTTTAGGCTTGAAAGAAAAAGTAGAGTTGGGTGCCAACCTCTGCTCTCCCATACAGCTCCTAGAAGAAACAGTGATGTTTTAAACAACTCTGCTAGAAAATATATACATTAACTGTATTATTTTAATGGAAATATTTCCTTAATTCCCTGAAGAGCTCTGCTCTGTAAATAATCAGTGACTGAGAAGTACTGGAATTAATCCAAATTTATCAGCATGTTTTAAAAAACTGATTTTAGATTCCTGCCTGCACATATTTAAATATACAAATATTAAAGAAGTTTTTGGAAACTGTGGTGTTGGCTCCAGAATGGCTGAAATAGTGGATGAAATGAAACAAAGAGAAATAAAAGTAAAACTCAGAATTGCTTATAAAATAAATTGTTTAGCTTTTTATTACATGGAGCGTTTAAAACTACTCCTGAACAAAGTTGAACAATGGGGGACAATTCTCCAGCACATATTGCTTCAGACAGCCTTTGAGGGTTTTGTCGTCTTTATTTTCTGTGATTTGTGTGTTATATCTATGGGGGAGTATGTGTAAGAATATCCCTAAAGAAAGCATTTATTTAGGAATTATTATACACAAACTGCAGAGAAAGATGAAGCTGAAGGCAGAAAGGTGAGCCAGAGCTTCCTATTGTGTCTTATATTCTATGAAATTGGAAGACAGAACGTGCAGAAGTTGATAATGAACTGCTGTTTTATGTAATTTCTACTCAATATGTGGGTCTCACTGCTAAATAATCTCACTGAGAGTAGGAACAAGCAGGAGGGAGCTCATGAGAGAAACAGACAACTAGCTGGGGATGGGTCTGCCACTCCATCCCATGGATCACATGGAGCAAGGAAGGGAGGGAGGGAAGGGAAAAAACATAGCTAGAAGACACATTATCCTAAATCTTTCTTTTTAGCATTTTAGAGTAATCATTTCAAGAGACAGAAACTGGACTCCTTACTTGACATGGTAACTTTTGTGTCACATGTTTTGGGACATTTTCTCCACTCCAATAGCTGACCAGGATTAGGGACTGGTTACAAAAGCCTCAGCCAGCACAGTTGGTATTGCCAGAACTCCTGGAAGGAGGAGAGCCCTCTGGCTGTGGCAAACTGGGCTGGCTAAAGGCTCTTTTGCCAGTGTAAGATTCCTCCACGTGGGATGTTTTTGCTGGTGGAGCAAACTCACTGCCTGATTCCTTACATCTGTCCTACAGAGGCGTGTCATTTGGTGTGACAGAAGTGATGCTGCAGCGAGGGAAGTCCTACTGGTCTGGGTCTGGAGAGGTGCCCATATAATATGTGAAAAATATTTGGTAGTGCTCTTACTTTGTTGGAAAATAGTGGAGAACAGCTAAGAAACAGAACTACAGATGACTCTATCTAAATATATAGTCATTCTTTTAGAATTCCAAGAAAAGGGAGGTGTGTATCTTTGGGAAATGCAAGTTGTGTAATGCATTTTAATGTAATGCAAGGCTCTCTGAATAATATGGTATGGTGGAAAAAAAACAAAACAAAACAAAAACCCCAAAACAAAACAAAAGAAGGCTGTTCCAGCTTTAGCAGAGAAAATAAAACAAAATGAATAGTCTTTGTATGTTTCATTTCTCTTCCTATTTCTTCTAAAGGCTTTCACAATAAACTGTAAGCACTCCAGGAAAGAAAGATGTTGTTATAGTGGTTGGCAAATTATGTAAAAGACTCCAAGAGCAGCTTTGAAGGTAACACAGAATAGCACTGTTTACATTTGAGAAACATATAGTATTTCTAAAAGATTTCAGTGAGAGCCATGTCTGATCTGAAAACAATTTATTTGATTTTCAATGGGTTTTTTACCCAGATATTTTATTCCTATTAATTTTTCATACTATGCAATATAGGATTCATTCCATTGCTGAATATTCCATGCATATATGCAAAGGTCTGGATATTTTCCAACTAATCTTGCCAAATGCAGCAATTTTTTTTGTGACAAAAAGGGCAATATCTTTGCAGCTGAGGGTTATTTTTGTGTGTATTTGGAAATGACTGGCTGCAGGTTGGCATCCTACGTGAGGCTAGTAGCTGGCAGGTCTGCCTGTGACTTGACAGAGCAAATTCGTGGGGGAACTGATTCATCAAATAGACTGGTTTTCTCTAGAGGGGATTGACAACAGCTGTTTGAGCAGGGATTACAGCCAGAAGTGCTGAACACCTTCTCCTGGGCTGATTTAGTCCCTGAAGAGGGAGCTGAGTTGATGATGGTGTTGCTGAGGGTGTAAAGATAAGGGGAAGGTGGCTGCAAAGGAAAGGGAGCCTTGCAGGTTTTCCCTCGGTAGCTGCTGAGGTTACACTGCCCACAAGAAAACACAGTTTTCAGTGGAATCCTCAACAAGACCAGCTAGCAATTTTTGATATGAAAAATGAATGGAAGGAGGTGGAGTTTGGTAAGCATGGAAAGACACAGCTAAACGTAGCCAGAGGTTTTCTCTTCAGCAGTTGTGGTATTTGGGCTGTCTTACTGGCTTGATTTAAGGTTCTCTTACTTTATTGCTACTCAGAGAAATTTTACCACAGGGTTTAGCAGTGCCTGCAGAGAAGCAGGAGGCTGCCAGCAGTATTTGCACCACACCTGAAGCTGAATGTTTGACTGCCTAAGTTACCAGGAGCATGCTGAAAGATCCTACTTACAAGGGCAAACTGAATTTCTTTAAATTTAATCTTCTTTTTTAGTTCTGTGTTCTCTCCACTCAAACAGATCTTGCGAGGAAGAGTTGAATCTTCAAAGAGGTCTGGGGTGTATTGTTGTGATGAATGATGCTGAGGTGTTTTGATGTGGTCCCAAGTGAGATGTGTAAGCTCCCTACTCAAGGCACAAGGAGAGGGCACAGGAACTCCCTTTCTGGAGGGTGGTAGCTAAGCAGCTGTGGCTGCCTCCCTCTGCTTGTAATGCACAGCCAGTGACTGCTCCTGGAGCTGGGCACACACATAAGTATTTCCCCTTGCAAACACAGCCAAGATAAGAAAGCAGTACCTGGGTACAAGCAGCAGCCAGCATGCCGGGTGTGCCTGGGATACCAGTGTTTGCACCTACTCTCTGTTTAATCTGTCAGTGAACTTTCAGGTTGTATTCTGAATCTGCCCTGAGCCTGGGACTAGCAGTTAACTTCAGGATGTATTTATTCTTCATTTTTTCCACTACCCCTCATTTTTCTCCCTAAGAAATGCATTAGTATATTCTGAGAAAGGACTAGAATCCCGATGTTGAGATGAAAGACTTCAGTTCCATTTTTTTTTTCCCTGTTCTTTGATACTGGTGATGGTTGACTACCCTCAAAAATTTAGGGGGATGTGCCAGCCCAAGGAGTTAAGAAAGTCATGAAAAGATGTCAGATATGAGTTCAAATTAGGTAGAGTAGTTAGATCTTGAAGCTCATTAGTTCCAATCTCCCTGCCATGGGCAGGGACCTTCCACTAGACCAGGTTGCTCAAAGAGGAAATATTTTTCTCTTGATAATATACTTTTGCTCTTTGCAGGGTTACAAACTGGTCCTTCAGCAAGTTTCCCTGGGGACTCTGTGTGTGTCTCTGGTGAATAATGTCACCTTCATGCTGTTCCACTTGTGCTGAAGGTACTTTCTGTGGGTGTTTCCACACCCAAACCAGACTGGAATATTACAACAGTAGGAACTGTGGACCCAGGGAACATCCCCTGTCATTGCCCACGGTAGAGAAACAGCAGAGTGTCAAACCAGCAGCTCCACGGGGCAGAGAGATGTCCACAGAAAAGAGCAAGGCCAGAAGGGACTTGGCACAGACCTCCAGTGACTTAAATCCCATTTTCTGCTAAAGCAGCTAGTGGCAGAAAGCCAACCCCATCCTTCAGTATCTGCTCCTGTGTTATCTTTCCTTCTGGTGAAGGGGAAGCAGATGACTTTGAGGTCTGAAGGTTGAGAAACTTCCATGTATTCCTCTGTGAAATGTGAGTTTGGGTAACCTGCACATGGACAGGGCTCTCTTAACAAGCCCCTCCTCAGGCATCTTAGAGCTCTCTGAGTATTACTCACAGAGAGCATTAAAAGAAACAGTGGCCTATTGAAGGCAGAGCCTTTGCCTTGCTGCCCACATGGCCCTTGGACCACCTCACACTGAGGAAGCAGAGCCCTTTGGTGAGCTCGTTCATTGCCCCCAAAAGAGTGTGCACGCCCTTTCTGAGCTCCAAGCAAGGCTTCAGCTGGTCACCTCGGAGGGGGAGAGTGACCCAAGGAGAGCAGCTGTGCTTGGTCTTTCCTAAAACACGCCCGCATCCCATTCTTGCCGGGTTGGAACTGATGGTTGTGACTGCAGGCAGGCACACACCCCACACCAGCTGTAATCCATCACTCCTATAGCTGCAACATCCACCCTCAGTGCTGAATTTTTTCTTGGTCTTTACAGGTGTGAATCTAAAATTCTCTCACACATAAGGTGGGTTTTGGAAAATGTGATAGACAATAACCCAATCCACTAAAGTGAAAAAAAAATTAAATTTACTTTTGGGTGTTCCTAACATTTGCCTTTCTAAAAAAACTGTGATACAAAACAGGGATCAAACTGTAAAAACCTTGTGTTTGTGTTTTCCTCTTCTCTTCCTAACAAAAAAAAAAAATCCCCTACTATTTTTTTCTTCTCCCTCCAAAAGACTCAGTTTTAACTCTTGATTGGGTTGATGGTTGGTAATTCCCATAGGAAATGGGAGTTTGAACTGTTTTCAGCTAAAGAGCCAACATGCTCCAGACTTTTCACTTCTGGATAAATGGCACTAATATTTAGGCTCCTTCTGCTTTGGGATTTTTAATTTTGTTTAACAAGAGGTGTATTTTCACTTGGTTTTGCAGGCCTGCTCATCCCACACATGCAAGTAAGGACCCAGGTGGTGGAATATCTTCTCTATGGATTCTGTCAGGATTCAAATCAGGTTAAAACACCATCAATACCAAAGGTGAGTAAGCACTAAGAGGCAGAAAAATGTTAATGAAAACATTCTAAGTATGTGAGCGATTTCAGATACCAGTCTTTGGTTCTGGACTATATAAACTGCGAGGAGTCATGAAAAATATTAATTTCTCACATAAAATGAGGCAAGACTTAATTTACCAGCCACACTACTGTCAGATCTGATATCACTGTGAGATACATTGCTTTTGCAAAATTAATAAGCTGTTTGGGATATTTTTTTTTTTTTTAAGTACAAGGAAAAGGAATTTGGAAGCCCTATGCACTACAACTGCATAGGTTAGATTAGAAGTGATTTAAGAACCCATTAGTTTTTGCTCAGTTTCCCAAAATCTATTCATAATTTAAATACTTGAAAGCACTCAGCCCATTACACATTTTTCATTGCTTGATCTTGTCAAAGGCTGAGGGGCAAAATGTCTCCAAGATGAAAAATTCCCTTTCTGGAATCACTGCTTGCATTATTTCCCTTCTACTAATTTCCAATTTTTTTTTTCCTGTTCTTTGTAATCATATTAAATAATCACTAAAATAATACCTGCCAATTGCAGTGCTTAAAATAGAACTTACACAGCCTTAAAAGAAGAGCAAAAAGGAGGGGTGGTTGCTGTGGCTCAATTTGCAGCACATGTCAGTCATGTACACTCCCAAGAACCATATATTTATAATCCATCCTCTTGTTTGTTATCAGAATTTCAAAATGAAACTGCCATCAAAGCAGATCAGTGCAATCCTTTTAAAAGTAATCCTGCTCAATTCTACATGCTACACAGGGGAACATCAGCTTAACTTGTAATTAAAGAAGATTTCTCTGGGGAGACCTCAGATGTGGCCTGTCAGTTCCCAAGAAAATGGTAGCAATTATTGACCTCATTTTTCCTTTGCTCTAACAATCAGATTTAAAATGACAGAATGACTTGAGATGGAGCATAATTCCCATCAGTGATGATGTGATAAGAATGTATGACTGTGAGGGAATAAACAAAAAGGAAATCAGTTAAAAATGAAAGAGTATATAAGAATTTTGGCTCCTTTCTAATAGCCTGAGTGAATAAATCAATTTCTCAGGTAAAGAAATAATCCTTGGAAACCGGTTCCAGCTGGAATGACAGAAAGTTCCCTTTGGAGCAGAGAGATATTAAAGCTACAAGCAAAGAACCCCAATGAGTTTTTTCAGAGGGAGGTTAATTCTGTTACAGTTGCTTTTTTAATGGTCTGTTCAGCTCTTGTTGACTTTACGAGGCACTGGGAAGACAGATCAGTGTCAGAATTAATTTTACATCAGCAATATGAAAGCCTGCACAGTTTAACAAACCTGCTTCCAAACAACTAGATGTGGTAAAGGATGCCTAACCAAACTCCATAGCGAAGGAGCAGTATGTAACTTCTTATTATATAAGAGCAAGACAGAAGCTGCACTTTGAGAAGCACAGGAAATTAATTCTATCAAAACAAAACAAAGGAGGGCAATTACCCTTGTAAGGCTTTGGATTTACCAGATGATTTGGTTTTGGAACAGAATATTCCCCAAATATGTACCTGGGTACAGAGTGTTTGCCCAGAATATGCCACATATGCAGCCACACAGTTTTTGCAGCAAAGAGCTCACATCCTACATGCAATAAATATGCAAGATGGGCAGAAGAAGTAAATGTAATGGTAGGGGAGAATTACAGCAACAGGTTTTCTCAGTATGCCATATCTTGATAACTTTTTTTCCTTGTCATTTGCAGACAGATTTTGTAGCTGCTGAGAAGACGGTTTTGTAAGTTGGCATAATGCATGCAGGGTTTTATTTTGTATTTGGCATGCACATTTGACTGTTTTTCTGGAGAAAGAAACAAACTGACAACATATCCTTCCTAGTACTGTGAAAATCCCTTCATTTTCTACTGTAACAAACTTCAAATCTAAGATGAATAGGAGATCCTAATCCTCTGCACACGATCTCATGGCTTGTTGGACAAAGAACCTTAAAAAACTCCCCCCAGAAAACCAGAACAAAACAAAACCCTCCCAAAAAAAAACCCAAATACAAGAGCTCTGATTTTCCCACAATCCTGGCAGTGCAGGAAGACAAAGGGCACTCTATGCAGAAGAAGTAGGTTTCTTGGTCGCCATCCCAGATGTCTGCAACGTAACACTGTGTCCCCACGGCGGGGATTAATGTGCAAGGGGCTGCCTGCCCCTCCTGATACCCACAGGGAGGATCAGAAAGGATTTTGTAAAATGTGTTCCCCCACTGAATGGTTTTGCCTGAGTTTCTTAAGCTTGTACTAGTGCTGGAGGGCGCTCGCCTGCTGGCAGCGGAGACAAGGCAGGTGTATCAGAAAACCTGTGTGGGCAGCACTTCTAGTTCCTCTGGGCAGACTTAAAATCAGAGCTCTGTGGTTTTCTCTTTAAAAGGCAAGAAATTCAAGTATTAAAACACCAAGATATAAAAATTAAATAATATCTCGAGCTCTTTAACAGATAATTTTCAGGAGCCCTTCAGAAAACTCTAAATCAGAAACTTAACTTGTAAAATATTCACTAAATAATTGCTTAATTCAGACTTTTTCCTGCAATGCTAATTCTATTTATAGACACATTCTTGCTAAGGACAAGAGCTGTAGAGGATTGAATACAGCCAGTAAAGCATGTAACCAAAAAGGAAAACTGTGAGAGCTGTTGGAAAAACTGACAGCTATATACACATGTAATGAACACCTGTTTCAAACCAATTAAAAAGTCACCTAGTCAGGGTGTATGGGGTAGAATGAAATTCTAATATATATATAATGCTACAGGTACTGAATATAAGAAAATGAATGAAATGCAGCACATTTTGTTTGCATCCCTTAACTGTGTGCTGTAGGTATAGTGTATTATGAGTTTCTCAAGTTCATTACTATTAATTCTATATTCCTGATATATTTTAAAATTGTGATAGCTACAGAATGTGTCCAGAAGCATGTTTAAAGTTATAGAAACTTCTAGGAGTAAATAGAAAATTATAACACAGGCTACCTTATTTTTTTCAGAAAAAAATAATGGTCCTGAAAATACCTTCTTCTTCATGAGCAAAACCATCTCCAGTTGATGGAGTTATTTAACTGTCCTGAACTCCTTATAAAAGTAAAGAAAACCTAAATCAGAGCTAAAGATCTGTTGCATTTTAGGCACCACGAGAGCCACTGTGCTGGCTGGAGAGTTGGGTTCCCATGCACTGGCTTCTCAGTTCTGCTTCCCCTGGACTGGGAATGCCTCTACAGAGATATTGGCAGTGCTGGTACAGACAAAATTACTCTGGTTAATTGAAACTATCTAAGCAGGAGCTCTTAAAATATGTTATGCCAAGTTCATGTCAGGAGCCATGCAGGACAGTGACCTGCAGCAGAGGAATGGTGCTGTGTGACTGGGAGCTGGCACAGCTGGGACAGGAGCAGACAGCTGTTCGTATCCTTGGCTGGCTTTTGTAGTGACTTCTTTAGTACAGATTCCCCAATCAGACATCCTCTATCCTTCATTTTTACTGAGCTAATCCACCAAGTTCTTGTTTTCATGAATTTACATTCTCTAGAAGTTACAGTTGTGCTGTCAAGAATTTCACTGTAACAGTAAACATAGAATTATATTTAAAAGGAATACCTGTAAATTAAGGTTTTTACTGACCTCTGTAAATTCAGAAAGTTCAGAAAGGAACAAAGTGGAATTAAACCCCATGAAAGCATGTCTATTATTAACTGCTACATGGTCACTTTGTTTCCCAAACCCACCACTGAGTGTCTTATTTAATCTTTATGTAAAGCTGCTGAGATGAATCCTCCACAGCTGTATTTCCTTTGTGAAAAATTGCACCTATGAACATTTAATCAAACTGGACTAAGTACCTATTCAAAGGTAAAATCTACCCTGATACATACTCTGTGTAACCTGCTCAGGTGTGTGAATTATACAAGGGATAAACCAGCATACATTCCCATATTCTTGTCACATGGGAATGAACGTGAGGAAACAGGAGATTTATAAGGGGACATGTTCATAGCATAATTACAGCCCAATGTGTATGGGTGTATATTGTGCCAGCTTCTGGAGAGGTCAACAGAGCTCCATATGGATGTAACAATCCCCTTGTCCAGACCCACTGCCAGGAGTTTAAATACAGCTTCTCTTCAAAACACAGAATGAAGCAATTTGGCAAGGTAGCCCAGTGCTGCAGCTCGTGTGCAGGGTGGGGTGTGTGTGTGTGTGTATTCTTGCTGTTGCTCTCCATGCAGAGACTGGCAAGACAGGTCATGTTGTAGCCTGATTTAGCCACATCCTTAAAAGTAACAGCACTCAGCTTACAGATTTGTTCTTGTTCCTATAGTTTGGATGAGGGAAATCCAGCTGTGTTCCTTTGCCCACTAGAGAAATGGGTTTTCTTGCTTTGCAGTCATTTGCTGCACCATTTCTTGTAGTTGCTGTCCAAATGGACAGACCTTTTCCTGAGCTATTTATAGGGATGTAAGTGGAAAAAGGGGAAGGAAAAGAATGGTAGAGGGGGAGGTGTTTGTAGCATGCTGCTGAGGATTAGAGAGTTCACATCCCAGCTTCTAAGGTTTCAGCCTTAATCTTCCAACACATGCAAAGCCTTTCAATTTCACTTCGAGGTCATTACCCACGTACAAAACAGTCTAACTGCTGGTGACAAATGCGGGTACAAAACTCCACACAGGCAGCTTTCCAATTAGGTTGTTAGGAGTATAAATCAGTCTGGGAAAGAAACACGAAGCTTTAGGTTAAAATATCTGCTTCTAAAATCTCTACATTAAATTTTAAATCAAACAGATCTCAAGTTTATGAGTTTTAATAGACATTTATCTTCTAATTTATCATTTCATGCTACATATCATGTACCAGTAACTGCTGATTGAAAGAAGTAAAGAACAGCCAGAAAAATTCTAAAGGATATGCATGTCAGTATCTATATTATATAAAGAAAAGGTGACTAGAAGACATTCAGTGCTTCACTGGGTATTGCTGGTCTTGCAGTACATTTTGTGGTTTTGGATTATATGAAATCACAGAATATTCTGAGTTGGAAGGGACCCACAAGGATCATCGATGTCCAGTATTAGAAGGCTTTCTTGGTGGAGGCTTTTCACACAGCTAGCATTCTTCATCACTCAGGAAGATCATCTGATAGGATCAGCCTAAGCTGACCTGCAAAATCAAGTGCCATCGAAGTCGGGAATTTCCATGTGACATAACATGTACGCGAGAGCGCTGCAGTGCAGTGACTGTCACACCCGCCTGGACTGACTGGATTATTCATTGATTCTGATCAGAAACAGCCACTACAAAGATAGAAGCGTCGTGGAAAAATGTTGGTGCCTTTCATAAGGTTCAGTGCTGCTCTGTAGTGGACAGATAGCAGGCAGGAGGGAAACAGAGTTGCTGGCAAGGTCAGCTCGAACTATCTGGGACCTGATATACGTTGCAGGCACTGATCAAGTACCACTTTCCAGAAAATGAATATCCTCACAAGCTCAGGTTTCCAAGAAGGATAAGCATCACTTCTTACTTTGCATCAAATGTGTGCTGTTGGGAAGAACTCTTTAAAGAGATGAAATTTCTTACAAGTAAATGTAATAAATACATTGTTTTTATCAGAGGAGTTAGAAGCGGTATTAATGGTACCTGCAGCTGATTTAAGTTTCAATACAGATAACCTTAAAGACACATCAGATGAGATGCTTCTATCCTCAAAAAAAGCCCACCAAAAGGGAAGAAAAACTAACTAGTAGGCACCTAATAATTGTTCGCTGGCACCTAATAATTGTTTGCCAGCAAAATGCATTGTATGAAAGAGTGGCAAAGCTAATGACAGTAAATCTAATTATTAAATATCAGAGAATACTAAGATGTTAGAGGAAAAAAAGCAGCTATAAGAAGCTTTCCCCTAGAAAACAGACCACAGCAAGAAAAATACACATCTCTGTTTAAGCCTGTGAAATCTGTAAATACGGTGAGGGGACAAATGTTTGAGAGCTGTGGGAGTTATGTAAGTAAGTAAAATAAAAGAATTGCAAGTATCACTGGTTTTAAAGAAAATTCATCTATTTCAAATGATTTCTTTTTAGGAAGATTCTAAGAAAGAAGCCAGGAGGTAATATCTGATGATGTCCTCTGGTACTTTTCCCAGCTAGGTATTTGAGGACTCTAATTAAATTAAAAGTTCCCTTCATTCTGACAAGGCACATTTCTCCTTCATAATTTAGACTCAGTTACCTACAGTATTAACCTGAAGATCTGCTCAACAGTATATTGACCAAAATATATCCTAACCTTGCTTATGGAGTCAAGTGCAAGACCATTTCAGGTAAGAAATTCTCAAACCCTATCTAATTCTGGATTGCTGAATGAAGCATCATAGGTATTTAATGTTCTCACTTTGCTTGCTACTCTGTTATTTAGCTCAGTATTGTTAATTTACATTACATCATTATTTGAATAATATTGTGTCCTCTTCACTTAAATAACCACCTCATTGCATCCAATGCAAACTGCTCAGAACCACATTTATACTGCAGTGTCTTATCAATGGCATTCATATTTGGAGGTGGAACAGTGTTTGTTAAAGAAGCAAGAGCACAAGAAAGCCCAAATTTGAGGAAGACTGACTGGGGGACTAGTATGGGTTTCTTTTTTTCCTACCAACTACTGAGGAGTTACTAGGTTTATTGAGTGCTTGCAGTATGTGTGTCAAATTTCAGCAAGACTTAAGGTTTAATGAGACAGAACATTGAAATACACTCCTTTAAACTCAAGAACACACATCTGGAGGCAAAATGGGATAGTGCTATGTTGTTTTCCTTCTACACCTTTCCTCATGACACTGCTCTCTGTCTTGGCTTTCAGCCTTGCACCTTTCCATCAAAACACTTTCTGATCTGAATTCTGACATCTCCCAAAGGTGTCTGGCAAACAGAAGGAAATTACTTCCTGATTGATGAAAAAGAAATTGTTTTGTGAAAAAACTTGTATTAAATGTAGTCCTGAGGGGACATTTTAGTGATACCTGATTAGTGATAAAACCATGCTGCAAATTTAGTAAATGCAAAAGGGGAAAAAAGTTGTGCTTTTTCCTCCAAGGTAGGTTATGATGGGTATTTTTTAGTTTTTCTTTAGGTTACTGTAAGCAAAATAACTCTCTCTTAGCCTTTTATCTTTCAAGGGGTTTTGCAGATACTATTAAAATGCAGGTTTACAAAGTCTCCAGCAGTAAGAAAGAAGTAACTGCAGTAAACCCAGAAGGTTTTCAATATCAGTTTTCACTGAAATGGAGTTATTTGTACTTTGCAGGGCAATAAAGCTAAATGCTGCCTTTTCTATTGCCTTGCACAAGTTGCCAGTTTTAAAGACAAATTTCAAATGTGTTTCAGCACCGAAAAAATCACAAGCTGTATCTCAGCTTTCAAAAGGGAGCATGAACATCCTGTGATGCTTTTGACACATACTGAAAAAAAAACTAAAATCTTGGAGAGAATATGTAACTAAACTTGTGCCAGAAAACAGAACCCTGGAAACTGAACAGAATGACATAAAACTAGAGGTGTGATATACTTTATTTGTCTGGTTCTGGGGAAGGACTGGTTCATTGCTACCTTCTCATGGTTCTTAACCATCAAGTTTCCAGATAAAGCAAATAGCTCCAGTATTTGAGCAGCAAAAATTCTCTGGGGTGTTTCTCAGGATGAATCCAGATTCTTCTAACACATTTTTCAATAGAAGGACCTGAATTTTGGGAGAAGATTTGGATTTCTTAGGTAACTCACAGGAAGTAAGGTGCCTACTCTTTGGAAAGTGATGATCACTGCTGGTTGGAAAACATCTCTCATTTCTGCTTTCAGTAGCAGTAGAAAGTGGGAAGAAGAAAGGAGCCTGTAAGCACTTTACTCAGATGAACTGGTTTCTGCTATGCTTGTTTTCCCTGTCTTTCTTTTTTCTTTTTCTTCCATAAGCTGGAAAAGATACAGTTTTTGTCTCTCTTCATGCCCAGTTTTCTGTCAGTATTAAAAGATACATCTTGGAAAGAAGTCTAGTCAAGGTAAGAAGGTACTTCTAGGTAAGAAGGGCTGATTTGAAGATTTAAAACCGCAGTACAGTCTCTGGTCTAACAGCAAAGTAACACTGAAATGCTATTCTAGGAAGGCATGTAGCTGAGAGAACAGATGCAGCTGTGCCTAAAAGCATTGCATGGGATATTTTTCATATCAGACAAGCATCTGAATTTGTAGAGAAGGATAATTTTGAGAGGCCAGTCATGATGCAAATTGTTTAAACTACTTAGTACTTGAAGAGATTTGCATAATACATTGACAAGCATATGAATGCAAAAATAGACTTCATGGTTTTTTCCCCCTGGAAGTGCATGGACTTTTGACAAACACTGAAAAAAAAATTAAACTGTGTGCATAATAAAACACAGTTCTGACACAAATACCAACTTCCAGCAGATGCAGAACTTGCATGACCTCTCGACTAAGCATTTAAATTGCAATAGAAGTAACTTGGGTGGCTGCAGCCAGCAATTGGAGAGAAAGCGGGTGTGGATAGTAGTATTGAAACTGCCTCACCAAAAGACGTGCCAATTCCCTGACAGGGAAATCACTCCTGGAAACTTTGCCAACCATTTATTCCCTGCCAGTTTAAAGGCACTTTGCATTTTGAAACAGTTTTATCCACGCTTACAGTAAAATGCACGAAACAAAGCATTTTTTTACTTCTGGCTGGCTGTGAAAATGCAAGTTTAATATAGGGAAATAGAGAAACAGAATCTGATGCCTGTTTTCCAAAGTGTCTCTTGAGAACACAAAAAAAAAGAAACAAAATTAAAGAGGAAAATATCTTCTTGTTCTGTTAACTGGCCCTTCACTTTTTTCTCTTTTTTCCATTTTCCCTTTAAATCCTCGAGGGCAAAACCCTGTATTTCAAATGCTAATTCATGCTTTGGACTTCAGTCTTATTTAAAGAAAATTATGCGAGGAAAGGAAATGACAGTTGATTTCCAAGTTTAATATGGAAGAAAAAAGAGAGTATGGAAGTCCTCTTATGTCTTCTGCTCCAAAACAGTTCTAAATTTACCTCTTTTAAAACCCTAAATCAGGCTAATGAACTCCTAGGACACCTCTCCTTAAAAGTGCATGGAACCCAAATAGCAGAGCACTGTCTGCTGGCACAGGATAAGAGGGTGCACAGGCCAATTAGATCCCTTCCCCCATTGGCCCCAACAGTAGGTATCCTAGAGTTTAATCCACACATAACTGGAATTTTAAAGCCCAAGGCTCGTAAACCCATTAATCCATGGAAACACTCACACTGACACTTCTCTCAACATAAAAATGCTAATGACTGTGCTGTGCGGTAAGGCCCTAAAGATACAAAATGTCTGTAAACTGCATCACTTATTGTCACATAGAGGAAATAGCAACTGCTGCAGACTCTCTATCACATGTGTAAATCAATCCCCCTGTGAGGTTGCTGTACCACATTGTCTTCACGGGCTGCAAAGTGTCACAAATGGTAACTACTGCCTAGCATACTGTAGGAGGCCTTCAGAAATAGGTGAAGAACTGCTTTGTTGTGGTTCCTTATGCTTGGATTTAGGATATTTATCTAAGAGTTGGTCACACTACTTCCAGTTCTTGCTGTGTCTGGCTTTCACGTGATGACACAGAGTATAAAGTGTTTCTTCTTTGATTTCCATACCTGTCCTTCTTAGGGGGAAAGAATCAAAATGTCTCCAAAGAATTGTGAAAACAACCCTAATTTTTTATTCTCTAATTACACATCTTCATATACAAAGTTCTGCCAGAGACTGTTTGATTTCCTGCACTATGGGATAGCTGACATTTACCATTTTTCATGCTTTGACTGAGGCAGTGAAAATTAAATGCACCTTAAAAGTCATTAGTTCATCATTAGTAATATTTAAAACTATCACTCAGTCATTTTTAAATTGACATCAAGTCAGAGTACTGTGAGTATTAACACCAATATAACATTAATTATCATATTCTTGAAGATGTAAAAAGTTTTACTTGCCCTCATATACCTGAACACAGCTAGTCCTCAGCAATTACTTAGGTAGATAATAAGCCCCACAAAAGTCATTAATATTCACTGTTTCATAACGCACTTTACTTGTCAGCTCTGCAGCAGTCTCATGGGTAAAGATGCAGCCACTTAGATATTGTGGCCCGTGTATTTAGCATATGATAAAGGCAAGCCATGAGGGGTGCATGCAGATAATGGATTTCCAAGCTGCACTGTTGCCAGGCATTTACAAATTGGCTGATAAAATTGATGTGCTCAAAGTCTGAAGTGTGGCATTTATAATGTGGCAGAGCTACAGGTCCCAGGGTGTTTCTTGTCTGCTACAGCTGTGTAATCCTTCTTGTGTCCTTCCCCTGTTGCCTCAAAAGGCAGGCTCATCCCAGGAGCTTTCTGGCTCTGAACAACCAGTGGTACACTTAGTGTCATCCTCCTAATTACCCTCCCTTCTCTATTACCTTCTTTAATTACAAGCCAGGCTGCACTTGTGCACTTACTTTATCATCAAATACAGACTTCAGACTCACTTTGTATGAGACTTATCAATGCTTCTTAGCAACTCAGCTTCCAAATCAGTTTTGCAGGCAGTGATTAACAAAACTCTCATCTAATGTGTCATGAAAGCATCACGAAAAATTCCTACCTGATGTTATTCTATTGATTTACCCTTGAAGCTGGCATAGATCAGGGAATAACTAGCCTTTTGTATTTATATTACTTTGGTGCTTACAAATACCTAAAGAAAATACTACTTCCAGGTTTTTTTTCCCAGCTTTTGATTGAGTCAGATGTTCAATTTTGAAGTGTTTGCATAAGATTAACTTTTTTCTTCAATAAAATCAAGAGATGCTATAAAACTAAATGAATGTAAAACCAAGTGCCTACTGAACAATAGGAGTGTTTTGGGGTTTTTTTCAGAAGTCAGTCTGCTGGTAATGAAGACACAGTGATCAGTCCTTAAGAATGAAAGGATCTCCCTAGAGTTAAAAGGGATAACCACCAAGACCAGCATGCAGCTTTTGGTAAGTAGGTATCTATAACTATGCAAATGAAACACTGGACTTCAGTTTCTGGAAGGTTTTTTTTTTCCTAATCAATTCCACCACATGCAAAAGGCTTCAGTGCCTCTTCCCTGAGTTTCTATGCAAGAACTTCTGTCTGTTTTTTCTGTTCTATATGCAGTTTCTCAGCATGTTTTCTCATAGCTTATTAATTCTGTATCCGCTGACAAAACCCTGGTGTCCTGCTGTGGGTCTGGATGGCAAAGCTGCTGGAATCTGCTCCCTCTTTACTCTCATAGGGCCAGAAGAATCTTGTGGGTACTGTAGCTTTCAAGTCAGTCAGGGATTTGTGCTGGATTGATCTCTGTCTGCAACAAAAATGTTCTCTGCCAGTTTGCATGTCACTGTTCAGGGGTTGAGTATTGTCTTGGTAATACTCTTTTTCATCTAGTGTTCAGAGCAACTAACAAACACTAATGGACAATGAGGCAGGCATTTATTTTGGCTACTGTCAGTGAAGAAAAGAGATTTGTTGCTTCCTTGGGCCCTTTCTGTATGTTCTGCAATCAGAGTATGCTCATATCAAGCTTCTTATCCTCATATGGTAGGATGTCATGATGCTTATAACTGCTTAAGAAGAGTTAGGTGTGTTTCTGGGTTATGTCAAAGTCTCAAAACCTCAAAGGGTGTCAAAGTCTCTTAAGGAAATGCAAAAAATTATTCTAGCTAGTGTCTATATAACCCCTCTACAACTGGACTCTTACAGAGGTACAGATACTGTACCTATTAAATACAGCTTTGCAGCCTCCTCATGTTTATGCTTACCTTACTGTTACCTGGCCTTTTTGCATGTATTAGTTGCCATGCTAGTGCAAGGTTATACACTCTCTTACTCCATAAAAGTGGGATTTGACCCCATGGAAAATACACTGACAAATCAAAATGTGTAATCGGTTTAAAGTTCAAGGGTGCAGCCAAATCCTGAGCCAGTGTAATTTGACCTAGATTCACTGAAGCAAATAGAGCTGCAGTGAACTACACAAACAGAAGAATCGATCCACTGTGGTTGCCCTCATAGGGTGAGGATGCCAAGGAGATATTTAATGCCCGAGGATGGAAGTGGTTTGCTGCTTCAGCAAAATGAAGTTTCAAAAAAACCCAAAACCTCAGGTTTCTTTAGGCTGTTTTCCACAAATAACAGTGATTGAAGACCCAGGATGCAGAGAAAACTCTCAGTTGAGTTTAAGGGACACTAGCAACATACACCTGCTTAATTCTTTGCCACTAGAGAAAGGAGTGCTTAATCAATGTTCCCACTACTTGGGCCAAAAAGTTGTTTGTCATTCTTTGCTCCTGATACCTCTGGTAGTATCCTCCCACGTCCCCATGACCCCTTGCTCCCAAGCTCCAGGTCCATCTAGAAATCGATGTGCTATGACTTTTAACCCCACATTGGCATCATTGCAACAGTTTTCATCAATAGGTCAGGTTTTTGTTTCAGTAGCTATTATTCAAAGGACAATCTTTCAAAAAGTTTCAGAGCCGAAGCAACTTTTAACCTTTATACAATGTAAGGATATTCCAAAATTGGCAATTCTTCCTCCAGAATGCCTTTCTGTATAACAAGCCTTGGGAAATCTCGACAACTTTTGAACTCTAAGGTTACTGAACATACAGAGGAGCAAAACTTGCTAATAGAAACCCATGTGTAGTTCTGAATGGCGATTTCTGGATATTGCTTCCAGTCATTTCAAGAAAAATGACACGGTTAATTGAACAGCTCTAAGAATCAGAAAGAACAAGTTAAGGGTAGGTCTCAGCTATCATTGCCATTAGTATAAAGTTGCCAGTGCCTACATTACCAACCAATGCTTCTTTGATTTGCACTAGTATAACTGACCTCATCTCAGTGCTGGAAGGAGTCAAAATGAAGTATCTTAACTAGTTTGGGGCATTTTAACTTTTTTTCCAGTTGACTCAGTACTCCTGAGCACTTGATATTAGCTGTACCAATTACTGATCAATAATGCACATTACCTTCTGCAACACCAACTATCTTTGTAACCTTCTTCCTCTGTCATAAAGAAGACATTATCAATGGCTGGTACCAACTTAGGCTTTGGGCAGCTGTGGTAATTTGGTCATGGATTTTTTTATTTATATTCCACCCTACGTGAGAAGAAATAGGAATTCAATAATGTAGTGGGAAGGCATTCTGGGGGACTTGGGCAGCATAAACTACTGCACTATTTCAGGTCTTTTTCAATAGCGTCTTCTCATATCCATCATCCCAAGGCTGAGTTGACGGCAAATAGAATACATAGGAGAAAGAGATTCAGGCTGACAGCAGGTGGATACATGACTGTTAGGAGGAGGGCTAAAGTTAATTCATGGAATGACTATTTGAATATTGTTTGTGTGTGGTTGCCAGTGCGGGAAGAGGGGAAGCCCAAACTGATTTTTATTCAAGGAAGGCAGAACTTACTATATATGATGCAAAGACATTTGGGGCGGAGGGGGTGTAAGTATTTTTGTTGTTAAATCCTATAAAAGAAAAACTCGGCTCTGTTGTTAATCAGGTCTCAAGCTTTGGATACAATATGTTTGGCCAAACTGTTCATACCCATGTGCCTCAGAATTTAAGGCTAAGAAATACCTGCATGATACTGTCCTACTTTGTAAGGTCAGCATTACACTTCAAGCATTGCTGTTTATAAACAGGATGAGCCCCTTTGGGAAAGTTACTATGACTGCAAAGACAGAATGTGCTATGGGGAAATGGTCTTGCTTGCTAAATAGGTGATTCCATTGTTCCACTTTAACTCCTTTAAATGCTGAACTGGAATCTAAAACTCCATTTTTCATTCATTACATGGGGGAAAAAAAAAAAAAAAAAGTGTTCCACTACAGACTGCAAGGGTTTCTATTAAGATAACAAATTAACGGGAATAATCGGTTTATGTAACATGCTCAAACGCACCTCGGGGTAGAGAGAAACGCACCTGCTCAGAGCGGGGCAGCACGAAGGGGGGGCCCGGGGAGATGGATGCTCAGGGGCACCCCTTGCTCCCTCCCTTCCCTCCCTCCGCACACGGACCCCGTTCCTCCACGTGCCTATCCCCGCACGCTGCGCGGGTCTCCCTCTCTCCTAACCTTCCTCCCTCCCTCCCTAATGCCCCTCTGTCCCTCCTTCCTCCCCTGTAACATCCCTTCACCGCCGCTCGACCCCAACCCGCAAAAAATCACGCCCCGAATCCGGCCCCGG